>VBVR01003989.1:0-15731 GCA_011638315.1 Tetramorium parvispinum
TTTATCTTTGATATGCGCTTAATATAGTTATTCAATCAAATCGATATAATAATATGAGACACGTATAGTATAAAAATTCGCAAAATTATTTTCGCAATATCTCTCGTAGTCCCAGATTTTGGAAAAAACAAAATCCTCGTAACCGGTTTGGAATGGGAGGATCCGCTACACGTAAATGTTCTGAGTGGCACCGAAACACGAAAATTAAATTTAGTAATCACTCAAATCGCTGTGTCGGTGAGCAAAAGAAAACTTGTTCTTCGGCCATATTTTCAAGATTACGAGCTGGTATGTGTGTTTTCGGCATGATTTATTCTTAAATTATTACAGTTTGCAACGTTATCACATCTATAATTTATTCTTTAATTTTTGTAACCATGATAAACATAATAACAATTATGCCGATCTGTGATATTAGTCGCTGGTAATAAATTAATCATTTTTAATAATTTACTTTTTCTTAGAAGTATATTAAAAACCATCGTCGATTTTATTTTTACATTATTAAGACGCTTTCTATTTCAGAAAAAAGTTGTTGCATTTTAATATACATATTAAAAATAATTAAATTAAATTAATAAGTAAAAGTAATGAAATTATATAAAAGTTTCAAAGTACGAGTACGAAAGTTGTTTATTAGCTTTATAAAAACTAATTTTATAAAATTTGTTTTATGTAAATAAATAATAGGTAAGTTTATAATAGTTTCTGATTCGTTCTAAAATGCTTCATAGATCGCGAAAAATGTCGGCACAGTTACTTTCAATCATTTTGGTCGGATTTTAAAATTTCTGGGCATCGTCCTCGGTGCTGAGGAATTTCGCTTGCTTGTAAAGAGATTTGCCAAAGATGCTTACACTGTAAATTACATAGCATTTCTGAAAGCCGTCGATGAAGTCCAACGTTATTTAGATGAACACGGAATGGTGAATCTCAGCGGGGTACTATCACTCTTAGAAATACATATCTCTTCTTTCGTTTTTTTATAATCTTTACATATGTATTACATATATTTAGAAAATTGAAACGTAACGATATTTTCTCTGAAATGTATGCGAAGTTCTATTTTTTATGTTTTATTTCACAGGAGTTGCTCGATCAATTTCCCGGTCGAATAATTACGGCCGAGTTGCCGAAACTTCCACGACCGGAAATCGGTAAGATCGCGCCCAGCCAAGTGTTCGGTAAGCAAACGATATTCCATCCGGTTATGGAACAGGCGAGAGAAACGATGCCTACGTTAGAAGTCGTAAAACGCATCCAGAAACACATTCTTGAGCACCGCATACGGATCCACGAGTTCTTCAAGGTTCCTATAATCCAATTACGTCGTGTGTCTAATTAGCGTTATCACATATGCTGTAATCTTATCTACGCGCGGATTAATCGACTCGTTATCACGCGAAATGATCGGGCTTGTCGTTATCATATTCTCCTTTCGCACGAGCGCGAACTTAGAGGGACTTAATCTGTTGATTAAAAACTAAATGATTTGGATCATAGAATTTCGAATATCTGAATAGTGGTCGAGTGACCATCCCGCAATTTCGGCGAGCACTGGATGCCCTTCAGATATCGTCCTTGGGCCGTCTCTGGTTGGTCGAACCGGAAATCGATGCCCTGATCGCGCTTTACAAAGATCCGAATGATCCCGACCGCGTGTGTTGGCGCACATTCGAGGATGACATAGATCGGGGTGCAATATTATATATTATAATAAATACAAAGTTCTTAATTTGCATTTATTAATTAACTTAGTAGCAGATGTTGGTTTTTATGGTTTTCTTAAACGTTCTTAATATTTTAAATACGCTTAGGAAATATGTATAAAATGTATATATATCATCATGTACTATCTAGGTAATCAATGCAAAAGCATAGAATTACGTTTAGTAATTCTGTAGGTCGTGCAAATATATTCCAGTTTAATCCAGAACGTTTATTCTCAGTATACTTTCTTTCTGCTGTTATTATTTATGCTGTCGTTTTCATACTTTATTATTTTAATGGACATTTTCATTTAGTTTTTACCGTGAAGGGGCTTGACAAATTGCCAAGCTTAAAAGTGGAATCACCACCTCTAGAAATAGCTGAATTACCTCGAAGGGACGTATTAAATTGGCAGTATCAGCCGAAAAATATGAGAGATCTTTGTGAAGATATTTTGCAAAGAGTAAGACAGCGAGTCAAAGAAAGAAGAATTCTCTTGAAGCAATTTTTCAAGGACTACGACAAGTATATTTATCTTTAAATAATTGTTAATCAAATGACTTATTTTGACAATGACATAAGGAAAATATAAACAAAGAACTTTTCTATATCCAATACTTAAATTAAATAATAAAGAAATCAATTTTAATACAATATAATAATTTATTTGATACAATAATATATTTTTGTATTTTATAAACACGAAAATAATGTCAAATTAAAATTGCTCTGTTGATTAGTCGGTAGTAATTTAAATATGATTGAAACATCCTGTTAATAGTTTGCCATTTAAATAAGTTATATTATTAATTAAAATATGCCATTATTAGTACCGAAAAGATATTAATAATTTTTAATTAAATTAACTGTATTTATCAGACACAATTACGGTCACATAACGCAAGCTCAATTAAGACAAGTTCTTATCACGGCGACCATACTCTTGTCTCCGGAGGAAGTATTTGCCCTAGAACAAAGATACAATGACGAACTGGGCTTCAATTACATTCGATTCCTGCAGGAACTCGAGCCCGAACCGATCGTAGAGCCTATGTATCAGCGCATGTTAGAAGATAAAAAGAGACTTAACGCTGAAAAGCCGCCGTCTGAACCTCACGAAGACGAGACTAACATTGTATTGATCTTGGCTAAAATTAAAGCTAAAATCGTACGCGAAAGAATCAAAGTAATTTATATTTGTCGTTAAACGTTTGAAACAGAAAATCGATTGAATCTGAATCTAATTGTTTCTGCGCGCAGGTCCTCGAATTCATGCGCCAATTCGATAGGCACAATCAGCTTGTCATTTCGAGCTCTGATTTTATTAGAAGTCTAGATCAGCTTCGTTGCGGTTTGACATCTGCGGAAATAGATACCATTATAAAAGTTTTTCAGTCGTCTCTAAAGTACGGAAATATAATAAGGAATTATAGTATTGAAAATGACAGTCGTTAATTTGAAAAATAAAATTAATCAATCGGAATAATAAAAAATAAATGTAGAAGGAATAAAAAAGAAAAAAGAATACTCTGATTCATTAAAATCGTACGTAAATTTTATTTTTCAAATTATTTATTTGTGTCCTTTATACAAAAATTGTTTAATTTATATAAAATCACGACTCGTCAAGAGAATTTATTTCTTCTTTAACTTCGCATTTTCATCATGATTATCGTGTTTCTTTCCGAAGACCCGACTTTGTTGAATATACGAAATTCGCGACAGTTGTGGAAGAAGCCGTTACGAGGGGGGGTTTGGAAAAAGATCCGCTTGCAGTCCCTTTACAACATGTGCCCTCCGAAGCAAGCAGCAGAACTTTTTTGAATTTCGACGAACGACAGATGGTGGCAATCGCGATGGATAAACTGTGCCAAATGCGGAATCCGAATCTGGAGGAGATCTTCAAAGTGAGTACAGCTGCGATAAATTATAATACAACATGCGGTATAATCAGTGAAGGCACATAATTATTTATTTTTCGATTTATCTTCTTTTTTTCCCCTTTTCACGAGAAAAATTATCAAAGATTTAGTAATTGAACGTTCTTAAGGATTACGATAAGGAGAATACCGGCACGGTTTCCAAGGGGCACTTGATCGGAACATTGTCGATTAGACGAATGGTAGAGCTTATCAATAGCAAAGAATTGGACGCCGTACACAAGTGCTTCTCCATTGAAAGAAGCGGCCGCTTGGAGTTCGACTATCGAGCCTTCCTGCGCGCTTTGCACCTGTTACAAGAGAATAAAAAGATCGTACCTTTTTAGAGGAGCTGATCCGGTTGCAAATTCAGAAATTGAGAAAACTTCTTTGCTGTTATTTCATAATGTACATCACGTTAAATAATTTAAATGAAATTATTATGCAATTATGCGTAACAAGCGAAGTTTTACGTCCGACATCCTTTAAGTATTTATGTGTCACGTAGAGAAAAATGAGTAGAGAGAAACAATTGTCTAATTTTTTAGATGCTTTTTATATAATTTTATTCTTACATATTTTTGAGATTGCCGTGAAAAATAAATTAATAAACAAAAAACTCTTCATAATTATTTGATTAGCTGTATAATTATAATTTTAACTGTGCACGATGTTGTAATGTAAACTTCTTTATAATCTTTATAAATATAAAGTTTGTGCTGCAGGGAATCAATGTGGCATAAAACTGCTTTCTCTACAGTATCTCATAACTATATATTTTTAAGTGTTTTTCTTCGTATAGTCTTCAATTTAAATTATCTATACATATATGAGACTCATTGTGCGAGTATGTTTACTTATATGAATTAAGAAACTCGTCGGACCAGTTCTTCCGAGGACAACTTCTTTTTTTATTTACTAACGTCCAGTACGTATTTGATCTTCACATAAATTTATCCAAGTTTTAAACTTGCTTTCTAGTAGAGTCAGATTGAGAGATATAAGAAGGAAGAACATCGTGTAGCTCACAGTAATCTTGATTTTCGACGATTAGCCGACACATCGAGCATTAAAGTAAGATATCTTTATTTTAATAATTTTATTAAAGTTGTTTAATTATAATTACTTTCTTTACAAAAGAAATACACAGATGTAGGAATATAATTTATTGATCGACAAAATTAATTGTTAGTTTCAGTTTTGTAACATAGCGCCATCTCTTCATAAAGCTTTTATTGGTATAATAAAGAAATCATTATTTTTATGATAAAAAGAGAACATGAAATAAATATAAAAAAATATTAAATATATTTAAATATTTTAATATATATAAAGTTTAATTGTGTATTACAATAATACTACAAAGAAGTATTTTGCGATATAAAAATCTTTTAAAACATAATTTTATGAAACTGGTAAATATAATTTGTCATAAATAATTAATTCTTTTAAATTAAAGATGAAAACACTTTTGTTAATATTTTTATATTATTACAAAATTGCTATTAAAATTGTCGAATAAGTTCCGTACTCGCTAATGGATGGCGCCACCGATACATTTTTGGTACGAAAAGATTAGGAGAATGATCTGTTCAATCAACAGATTAAGATAGTGGTCACTCTTTTCTTAGGGGCAGTCTTTTCAAGTTGAGTATTATAGATTCTTCAAATTGTCATTTTTCTTCGCTAAAGCAAAGTTCTTCGCTGTGTCAGATCAAACGTCTTTCGGATTTGCTCCAAATTCTCCGATCAAAAAAAAGTGGGATTGTTAAATTGAGAGAATTCCTTAAGCAGCTATTATTTATTGAAAATATTCAGAAAATACTCATTAAAAAATGCTCAGGATGCTATAAAAAGTGCACATTTATTAAGGGTTAAAATATATAAGTTAAAATACATAAGCGAGATGTACTGTGACATAAGTAAACAAATGTCAACAGCCCGTTTGCATTTAAAGTATCGGTTGCGATGTCTATTCTGAGGAAGTAGGAGCGGCTACTTTTAGATGATAGGAATTGCCGAAGCATGCATATTAGCTTCGCCAGCACGTACGACTCGTTGGCGGAGAATAATTTAGGCAAATAGAAAGTTTACCTAACGTTCCCGTACGTTTCTTATACTAGAGAGCATATATGATGAATATATGATGAATGAATGAGACAGTAGATGATGAGTTGTTAGCACTTGCTACTTACAAAAATAGAAAATCTCTTTAGTTACATCGTCGAAGTGCTCTTTGTATCATTAATTGTATTTCTAAAGTGCTTGTGATTTTGTACGACAGAGAAACGATGAGATCCGTTGTGCTACTGTGCCTGGTCGTTGCTACCGCGATCGCTGGACCACCGCTTGGACTCCCCGAGGATTCCTTGTCGCCTTTATGTCGAACACCCGAGTGCCCAGTCACGACAGTCAAGCGTGACTCGCCGATCACTTTGCCTTATCCCCTGGACTGCCTCCAATACATCGTTTGTGAAGATTCCGGCCCTCGCAAAGTGGCGTGCCCGCCAGATTTGGTCTACAACAAGGTAAGATCTTTTCCGGAATTATCTGAAGCTAAAGCGACGTTTTATTATGCAACAATAAGTATGCAAATACGTCTGAAACTGATTTTATTCAAACTTTATTGGAATGCAATAAATAATTCTTAAAATCCTTTATATGTTAAAAAACGAAATTCTCTCACAGCTTTTCGTATTTTTTTTTACGTTCATTACGACTTACGTCCGAGATAAATTTCACAATACCCTGCCGCGATTTTAAATTGTCGCTCAAAAACAACAGTCATTCCTGATTTCAAGAATGACTCGTATAGCGAGAGAAGCCTTGTTAATTTTTAACTCTCTAATTTCTCAATGTGTCAACTAGGGCAGACAGTGAAATTGTAATTCTGCGTGAGATTGCAATCTCACTCGGGCGATATTTTGTACGTCCTATCCGGTTTGTTTTGTGTTCGTTGAAATACGCCTCGCGATGTAGCGCGTTTCGCGCGATGCTACGCGAATTGTTCGGAGTGCTGCACATCATGCAAAAAAAAAAGAACCGCCCGCTGCATCGATCGTGTTTCTACGCCCCCGAAGTGTACCTCGCATGAGAGACAGGGATGATTTCATTTATCTTCGTCGACCTCTCATGACGCGGTGTCTCATTAGTTCCTTGTCCCCATGCATTGTCTACGCTATATACACATTGTGAAATCCTTTTCTCGTATTTCTGGATCACTGCGTGGACATTTACATATTGTTATATTAAAGTTTTACTCTATAAAAAAAATTTGTTATTTATCATAATTTGTCACATGCGAGAAATTTCTATAGAAAATCTCCAGATTATTCCCGATTAATTTAATTACTTTTTTCTCTTTAATTACTTTTTCTCCGGATTAATTATTAATGCTATGTAAAGTATAATCGATCATCTTTCCCGCCTCAATAATTAAGCAGTAATTAAAGTCAGACGTAGCTTCGTCATTAAATTATGAAAAAGATGTATTTTATTTAGAACGTTCCTTTCATTCGGAATTGTTTATTGAAATTAAATAGAAGACTACCCTGCCTTATGAATTAACGTTTGCCGAGTTAGAATAAAACGATTAGCATGTACAAAGCAAAAGAGAGGAATCGACTTTACCCCCGAAACACGACACTGCTTTTGATCTACAAGTGCGTCACGTGTGGACTCTCTAAGAATCGCTGCCTCATATCACCCTACGATAACCCGATGATGGAACCCTCGCGTGTTGTTGTATCCAGTTACAAGCCGCATGGACGCACGTGCATATTGTCGTCCCCGGCTGCTTCACCTGACACGTGGCCAAGCGAATTTCAATTCACCGGTGCCACACGGACGTCGGTGCTTGACTTCGTGACAAGCGGGCCGTCGGGGTCGTCTGAACCCACTCAACCAGTTGTCGTTTTTAATCTGTGACCCTTACTCGCGTGCGTAACGATCGCTCTGCAATATCGCGCCATGCTCGCGAAGAGACACGAAAGCAGTTCTCTAAAAAATAAAGGAAATCGACAGAAATCAGGAGGAATTTATTCCGCGATGTCGCGAGAGACTCAATCTTCGATATCGGACATTTCTGTTGCTGTTAAAAATTTTAAAAATTGAACTTTTTTCGTTATTTTAATTCTAATGCACAATGTGGATTTTTGCTTACGTTCGACGTCTTCCTGTTTCAGAATACCGGCATGTGCGACACTCGGGAAAACGCAAACTGCGTGCCTTGTTGGAAAGGTTAACTCTCATCGCATTTATCGCATTTGTGTTGCAGAAAATATCTCAGAATTTCTGAAAGTATTTTAATGTGTTTTAAGAATTCTAACTTTAATAGTTACAATGCATATAATTTATGATTTATTTGCAATACAACGCAAAAATAAAATGATATTTCTTGTCTTTATAATTGATGCGTAGTATAGGATGTAATATGATGTGATTATAATATGAGTGCAAGACGCCGGGCCATTATTGGATTTATATATAGTATAAATTTAAAAAATATATATAATGTGTTAAAGAGATTTTATATTACAATATAAAAGTAGTAATAAGTAACTCTTAAAAAATAGTAATAAATAACGTTCCATAATTTTATATATTTATATTTTTCGACATTTTTATTTTAAATTTATTATTATTTTTAAAAAAATAGAGTGTTTTATTTACGTTACAAAATTTAAAGCTGAAATCTGTATCAAATATTTAAAATATAGGGTAACGTTACAAATGATAAGAGTATTAATAACAAGTGCAATTTCTGATTTAAGATAGAATGGTTCGAACAATATTGATCATATGAAATTCGATAGAGAAAGAGAGACACACAGAGAGAGAGAGAGAAAGAGAGAGAGGGAAGGAAGGAAATCTGTTGCTACAATTTGTCTCTTCAATATCCCAATCTAGATTATTCTTGTAATTATTTGCACTTGCTGTGCTGTCCCAAGCCAGGAAATCGACTATATTTCTCTATGTTAACTTTAATAACCGCGATTGTTATTCAGCCATTAATAGGTTTTCTTCGCTTCTCGGTCTCCGCAGTTTTGACGTCAGCATTTTTCAACGCCGTTGTACTCGCGCGTTATTCTTGGCACTCACGTTGAACAGTATCAGCACAATTTCGAAATTTTATAAATTATTCTCGAGGAGTACGACCCTTAATTTGATTTCGTAATTCACGCGAGCAATGTGATTTCTACATGAGATGTTACAGTCACTATTGTGCTATTGTTGAACTACGTACATTATGTTGCATTAACGAGAAAATGCAATAAATATATAATGAAGTAATAAAAATTGAAAACTTCGCTTTAAAGGAACAATAGATAAAAAATTAATGGTTCTAAAAAAATATATCAAAAACATTCAATGATTGCATGTCTGTAATATTCCATTATAATTATAACAATTATAACAATTAAATGCTTGTAATATTTTATCATATCAAATTACATTTTATAGTGGAGAACTAAATGCGGAGTTCATTTCATAACTCTTTATTCATAACTCTTTATTCATAATTTTAATTACGTATAGCACATTACTATTCGTGCAATATATGCAAATTTATATACTCACAAATTTGCATTATTTTCTAGTTAAATTCGTTTCATGAGGAATTGTCTTTGTCACGGAGGAATAATTAAGGCATAACGCCCATTCTGTCCCTCGGCATCATTTCATAATTCGACACACCTGACGAATCCCCTTGAATATTTCATTTCGTTCGAGAATCCGATTTTCGCCCCCGTTGCAATGATACGTCGTTTTCGTAATTTTTTTTTCTGAAAAATAAAAGTCGTTCGTTTCACGGAATAACCCTTCGCCCACTTGATTAATCGTGGTGATTCGAAAGGCGGATATATGTTTTTCGGGGTAATCGATTCGCCAGGTCGTGCGCCTTTCTTCTCTATCGATGTGTTCTCCACCCTCATCCTCACCTTACCATTCCTGCTTGTCGCCCCCGCGAACTTCTGCCCACGCATACCTGGAGAATCCAAAATGTTACTGCAAACGTCAGCCGTAAAATTTACAATTGATAGCTTCAAGGTAACAAAAGTTGAAGTCGATTTTTCATCGAATCAGTTAAAATTTACCAGATCTGATATCCGGATCTGGAAGTCGTTATTGATAATTACATTGTACTGAATAATTGCACTTTTTACAACAAAAATATATTTGTCATTTTTATGTTTGATAAGAAATAAATGTAAGAGCACAGTACTTTTACACGATTAAGTGTTGTTAAAAAGTATCTATTTGTTACAAGTATATTAGATATTTTATTATTTATAAAAGAATTGTGTGTGTACCTGCTTTGTAAACAATTTGCAGATTACACACTCTTTACGATAACAAGAATAGATCGTAACTTTCGATTTTCAGTTGCGAGACATTATTAAACTTCTAACGTATATAGAAGTAAGTGCGAATAACTTAATTAGCCTTCGAAGCTAATTAAGTTACTCACTCTTGCTTGCAAAAATAGATCAATGTTATTTCTAATATTACATCTCTAAAGTGTAAAAAGTGCCTAACGTTTATCTTAACTTCATTAAGTTAAAGCGTTATTAGAATTTCTCGCAACCAAATTTTTGCTAATTTGATAGTTAACTTCTGATAGTCTAAATGTTACTTTTAAATTTCAGTATTAAATAACGCCAATGATAGTTTCTATTTTCCCTTTTGATCTTCCTTCCCCTGTGATCGAGAAGATGTCGAATAATTCCGCGGCATTTGGTACGTCATTGGAATTGGACGCGCATTCGCTTGTTCCCTCGCGAGGAAGTGGATCTACCTACGCACATGACGTTCGCCAGGAAATAACGCACCCTCGGAATCACATAGCATCAGCTTTTCATCTCCTGAACGACCTCAACTCGCTCACGTCGTCTCCCGGCTTGCCTCCGAATTTCCGCTCCGCCGTGTGAAAGGGGGACGCGATCTCCGTCGCAACGCAGTCGGGGGCGCAGGCTCGGCGGCGGCCAGCCAAAGCCGGTAGTCCACGCCCCCCGCTTCGCCCCCGGCGGGGACGTCGGGTTCGCCGAGGAACGGGACAAGAGGGCGCGAAGGGGGTACTACGGCGAGGGACGCAGGGCGGCACGGTGCGGCGCGCGGCCGTCGGCGGCGGGACGAGGGAGGGTAGTTTTCGGGGGATGGTGGGGCGCCACGGAGCGCTGCGCACTCCCCGCGCGCGACGCCGCGCCGTGACGTCACGGGGGTCGAATCAATATCACATCGAGTGCCCTCCCTCCGTCGTCGTCGGTCCTCGCGCGACGGCAGACGGCCGACCGCCTCAGTACGAGGTGGCCCCCGCGACTGTACGGGACGACGACGGCACGTTCCGGCAGCGTCGTTCCGACAACAACGACGACGACGACGACGACGACGACGACGAAGACCGCGACGAGGACGTGGACGTGGACGAGGACGAGGACGAGGACGGTGGCGGCGACAACCACAATTGCAAAGACGACGAAACGTCGATTCGTTCAACCCCCGATTTGTTCCGCGCTCCGTCTCGCTCTCGCCCTCCGGGACCGGTAGCTACGCTAATCGTCACGTGAAGCTGACACTCGTATCCCGTTTTTCTCGCCGGTTTCTCTTCGGTTCGGCCACTGGAACTCACACGATCACCGATCGCTCGCGTTGGACGATTCGCCACAATGAGATAGTCGCCGCCACTTTGGATTTCTTCGGGTTCGGGAGATCTGTTCAGTGGGAACTCGAGGAAAGTGCCTGTAAGTAACTGTTTGCTGTAATAACGTAAGCTAGTTTGGAAAAAGAGGTGACAATGGTCTTCGAAAAAAGTCGAATTTTTATTTCAAGAAGAAGAAGGGCTGGTAGGATAGAAATGTTGGCGATAAAAAAGGTTTTTTTGTACATTTATTTTATTTTATACAGAAATGTTACACGATTTATTACAATTTATGACAATAATAGATACAGAACAGCTTCGTTTTTCTCTATGTATAATCGGGGAATTATCAACTTATAATAACTGGTATTTTAAATTATTACAAACCAGCTAAGAGTATAACCGCGCTAAAATAATTCATAGAGATCCAGGGCCAGAGTTTATACGTATGTATTGTTTAGATATGAAAGAGCGCATATGAATAGACTAGCACTTATGGAACTATGTGTGGCAATCTTATTTGTGGAATCTTTATCTTATAAAAAGCTTTTCCTTACAAAAATTTTGATAAAAGTGACAAAAATTATATTATAACTAAATTTTTAATAAGTCATATTCGTAAATTGATGAACGTCAGTTAATTTTGCTTATTCGTTTATTTTTTTAAACTCAAATAGATTTCTAGAATTCGACTTATTAAATCTAAAATGCATGAGGGATAAAATTAAAATAACAAAAAGCTTATTACGAGAAGTTTAAGTTGAATGTCATTCAAAGTTAATCTAAAGAAAGAATTTATCGAAAAAACAAGGCCGTGGTAAAAGTATGTATTTAAAAGTGTGTATCGCACTCTTGCAAAACTCTCCTTATGTACACTATAGAAATTATCGATGCTGGCAGCTATTTAAAAAAAGACGTTATTTCCTATTTTAAATGCAAAAGTTGTGGTAACAAGAACTTATAATCATACTATAAAAAAGTCAATAATTTTTCACAGTTTAGTATTTATTAATGGACGATATATTTGTAAAGGCACAACTTTCACAGATGATTGAGAAGTGCCTAATGATGTTAACCATCCCTTCGGTTGATTTTATGTCAATCGATCTCACTGTAAACTCGATCTTAAGTATAATTAAAATACCAACCGAAATCTTCCGGTTGAAATACTCTCCTCAGTGACTCTTCTGCACATTCTTTCGCGTTAAGTATCTCTGGACATGGTAGTTCTCATTCTTTTAGGTAAAAGACCGTGCTGATCCTTGCGATCGGTCCCGGTGCCGTGGGTGCAGGAGAACGGCAAGGGGGGAGGGTGGAAACGAAGAAACTAGGCAGACAGGGAAGCAGCGGGCTCGGTGAGTTGGGTGAAAATCGATGGCCATCAGCGCCCATGGGCGGCCTCGCGTTTAGGACAAGGAATAGCCCCTCCCAGAAGACCTCGCTCCGGTGGGGCGACTGCTGCCCCCCAAACCCCAACCCAGCGTCGTCGTCGGCCGTCTGGAAGCATCGTCATCAGGAAATGCCGCCGGTGCCCGTGTGAGGCTGCCCCCCGCTGTTGCGTGATTGTACCTCGCGGGGATTTCAAAGGTAAACCTTCCGCCCCCGTATTTAGTTCACGCTCCCCTTTCTCGCGGGGCGTACCCCGACCCCTCCTTTCGTCAACTAGAGATTTCTTCGTGATAATTTCTGTAGTACCAATAACACTTTAATTCTTTTTTTAAATTTTTCTTCTAAGAAGGTTAATAAAAGCAAAGAACCTTGTGTACCCCGCAAGATGAATTCTCAATAATTGTGTGTGCGCTTTACAGTTTTTGTATGTAAAGTATGTAAAGTTTTTAAATTTGCGCATCATGTGATACGCATTTCTTTTCTCAAATCTCTTCTTTTCTTCTCCTTTTGACTTTAAAACATTCTCTTTGATGTGATCGATAATCGTGATGTGAATTTTTATTTTCTCAAAAACATATTTTCTTTTTTTTTTTTTAAATTTCGCTTCATTCCATTCAAGAAACTCGCTTTATTCTTCAGCACACATACATTTCTTTACTTACTTATGTATATAATATGATAAAATGAACTTTTTCTTGTCCTTTTCTCTCACAAAGGAAGAGTCAGGATTTTTTTCTAATCTATGCTAAATAAAATACGTATTTGTATTTAATCAAAGCTATATCCTTTTTGAAGCCGGATTGAGCGGCGCCTCGGGTAGACCGCGCCTAACAGGATTAGAGGGTGAACTCGGTTGAGCGATTTAAATACCCCTCGGGTAGAAACATAATATTTGCGCTTAGCTGCACTTGTTGGGCGCGAGCATGATGGCCACGGTGTTAATCAAGCGGAAGACTTTAATACACCCTACGCGAAATTGATAAATTCTTTGTAAAACCTACACCGAGAAGTTTTTGCAAATGTTAATATCACCAATTATAGCAAACAAAAGAAGGAAATCCGTCTTTTTTTATATCATTAATATAGCTTAGATTAAGAATACATCGGTTTATCAGAAAAAAGTGTAACAAGTTTCTGGATAAAAATTAATAATTTTTTACTTTTCTTCGATTTATTGTATATTAGTCTCTTCAATGATTTTTTTCGGGTATATAAGAATAACATTCTTTTTTCTCAGAATGCGATGCATTGTAAAAATTCTTATAGCTCATAACAGAATCATTATCTTGCTATTTAACACAATCGCCAAGAGAAAATCAATTTCAATGCAAAATTCTCTTGAATCCGGCTTTTGCAAAAGTTTATGGGGAATCTAAAAATAAATTAAAATATCTAAAAAGAAAATTGAATTCAGATATCCAGACGGTCCCAAAGCGGATCAGCCGCCGAACTTCTCGGACCTACGTCTCCGTCAGCTCGAGCTCGCGCCAATAGACCCCTATTCCCCGAAAATGATCAACATCGCCGGGGTGGTTTCCATCGTTCTCTTCTACCTGCTAATCCTGGGCGTGGGGATATGGGCGGCCAGGAAAAAGGAGGCGGGCAACGACTCCGAAGAGGAGGTCATGCTGGCCGGCCGTTCCATCGGGCTCTTCGTCGGAATATTCACGATGACGGCGACCTGGGTCGGCGGTGGTTACATCAACGGCACCGCCGAGGCAATCTACACCAGGGGCCTGGTCTGGTGTCAGGCACCCTTCGGATATGCCCTCAGCCTCGTTTTCGGTGAGTCCGATTAGTCTTTTCATTTCTCGTGACTGCATCAATGTTTAATCTCTTTGTGACACTAATTGTAAGTATCGTCATTCGATATTCCGAAATATAAGAATGAAAAATTTATCTCATTTTTCATGAAAAATTTGTGCAACAACATAAAACCGCGCAAAATCTTTGTATGATATTATTACTTGCATTTATGTTTATGTCTGTCCATTTTAAAAGTTTCATATTAAATAAAATTTTATTGTTGTTATCTATTTGCGATACTGTTTATTTTTGTTCTATGATATTTTACACCTTTTATAATGGTTCTTGACATATAGATTTTACTAAGGCAATTTACCATGCGTAAGTTATTTATCATATGTCGAAGTTACCTGACAGGAAACGATAATACATCCTAACGGAAACGATAATAATAACGTAAGAGAGAAAGAGAGAGAGAGAGAGAGAGAGAGAGAGAGAAACAGGACGATGAAAATGTCAAAAACTTTTTTCATAACATTAAAAGTTTTCTTTAATCGGGTGGCTGATAAAAGTTGACAATCGCAAAGATCGACGATAAAATAGTCGAGAGATTGTCGATCGATGGTGTGTCTTTCTTTACACAATTCTGGAATGCTTATGCTCAGCCGAAGAAGTTACGGCCGACAATAGAATTCCTGTAATATGACAGCCGACAGAGTTTTTGCTATCGGCACTCTCGTATATAAAGGCGATAACTTTTCCACCAATGTCTCGCGCGCGCGCGGCCAAACGATCTCGACAAAGAATAAATGCGACTATAAGTCCATTGAAAGCCTAGCCTCGCTATGCCTATGTCTATGAACGATCTTCTCTAATAGCATTAAGAAAAAAATTGATAGGGATTTATTTCTTTAAAATCCGAATCTCTAATCTTCGGAGATTTGTTAAATTCTTTTCTGTTCTCTTCTCTTCCTGCGTGTGAAATCATTTAAGAAGTATCTTCTTTTCGGCGAAGAAAGAAAGATCAATATTTTTTAAATCAAATAAAATAAAATTGTCATAAATTAAACTATTAAAATTCAATTGTGATACAAATTATTTTGATCTCCTGCTCACATTTCAAATCATTTTAACTTGATGAAGCTTTTACACGGAAAGAATTTTTCGTTACCCTAGTAGCACAATATATTGGCTATACATTGGTTAACATTGGCTCAATATTGGTTATGTTGGAAGTGCATTGGCCAATATTTCCCAATATAAGGACAATATTGGCCATACATTAAATGCAGATGTATTATTAATATTGCGCGTTAATAATTATACAA
>VBVR01003990.1:0-15724 GCA_011638315.1 Tetramorium parvispinum
TGCGCGAAGCTACTTGCTCGAATTTTTTCAAAGTAGAAAACATCAAGAAAATTGCAAATCATCGATTCTTAAAATGTTGAATATTGTTCAACGTTTTATCATTTCGTAACATATTACAATTATTCGCGGACAAAAAATATACATTTCATGACAAATTGTATCATCAATTAATAATTATAATAAAGCTTCGTTGAAGTTTCGATCGTTTTTATTATTAGAGATGCATTAGGGCAATTATAAAAATATACTGTATGTACGAAAATATCAATACTATCGTAGTTTCGTTCCATCTTGCGCAGACTGTCGCTAAGTCAACACATGCAGAGTGCAAATGTAAAAAAAAAAAGAAAAAGAAAAAGGGAGAGGTAAGAAGGGGAGGAAGCTACGAAATCGCCACGGCCCACCCGTTGTAACGAAGAGTTCGTAACTCTATAATGCGCCCTGCAGGGAAGAAGAGCCGTACATTCCTGCCGGCATTCCATTCGACTCCTGGTTACATAGCGCGACCGGCTGGTGCATCTGCGACGATGCTGCATGCTGAAGTGACTGCACGCGTGCACAAGCACACGCGTCGCCACTCGTGATTACTCGCGCGACATCGCGAGCATATAATCCCGACAACGCGCCATTTTACGCATGCACACGCAATGTCGTAAACGCTCTAGCTGTAAACGCCGAGATTCTGTCATTCCGATTTACATGCAGGACATACTATCTTTTTAGAATCTAATATAAAAGTACAACAAAACGATAAACTGATAGTAGTGTTAACTGAAGGTATTGCGAGAGTAGTTTCCTTTAAGAATTGAATCGTAATTTTATACGTCCAAATATCATAAAAAACACAAATGTCTCTATTTATAATTTAATAATTATCTAGATTTAATGTATATACAAAATGGACAATAATAATGACATGTTATTATGGCGTTGCGTGAAATACAAAGTGTAATGACATTTAACCATGGTTGCACGTGCAAAGTGCACCGGACGCGGAACGCACACCGGAAACAGACGTTTAGTAATTGCCATAATGAATCCCCGACGACAAAAGCGGCGCTCGGGTTTCAACGAAATTTCGTCGCAATCCACATGGTAGATAGCGATCATAAGGGACACGCACGTTGTTTCGTTTGGAAAATCGGTCCGGGGACCGTGACAACGGCGATCGCGTGCTCGATGATAGCGATCGGTCTTTTGTTTCCATTCATCCCTCTTGGCACCTCGACGGGCGCACCCTCGGCAAGATATCGGCCCTCGTTCTTCATGATTCCGCCGACCAGCCGGCCAGCGAGGTATGCTAATCGGAAAACGATTCTCATTTGCTTAATCGCTAACTGAAACACTGCGCACTTTCGATTCGATGGACCTGCCTCATATCCGTGCAAAGGGTGATAAAGAAGAACCCGAGCGCAATGTAATGATTATAATTTAAATTAGTTTGAGAAGATAGAAGTGAAGTAAGTTTTATAGGAAACGAGACTTATAATTATTCTACTGTAATTATTATATTGTAACATAAATAAAAATATGCTTTAAATAAAAGAAAGTAAACATCAACATGATAAAATGAAAAATGAGAAATAAAATGAGATCATGATTTATGGAAATTGTCTAAAAAATATTTATGCTGGAACACTTGCGTTTAAGTGATAAATCGACCTGTCTGAAAATCGACGGTCCATGACTTCCTCGGAATGAATTAAGTCTATTAAGATTATATAGATTCGAAGATAAACTTAAGAAACGTTCGCCTGCTGTTGAAACGTATGTTGTCACCAGTTGCCTAATTGCCGCGTGACGGAAGTACGTACGAATTTATTTTCGCTGGACGTGACGACATTTGGGCGATGTGCGTTCCTTGGAACAAATTTACAATCGTGGGAGCCGCCAATGAAATGTCGGTTCGTTTACGTGAGAATTGTCAGTGATCACTTTAAAGTAGCAAACAAGAATTTACAATTCCAACTGCAGTCGTCATAAAAGATCCAAAGACACTTTCAACCTTTTAGACATGTTTTGCGACGTGTTTTGCAAATTTGTTGCTGGGAAATCGTAGTCCACTCACAAAAGCCTACCTTGAAACCGCATGGAAAGCTTTCCGAATGACATGTCTCGCGATCGTTTAGACGGCCAGTACATTCTATCGACGTTACGTACGTGAAATTTCGTGATATTCGAGGATGCTGACCTCGCAGAACCTGCGGGACACCTCCTTCCAAGAAGGTAGCTCGAGATTCTTGTTTGTAGGACCCGTTCCGCCTGGGTCGTGCCGATGTGTTCGGCATGTCTAGTGTTTCCCTCGCGAACAGACACGGCAGATTAGATCTTAGCCACTACTATATAAGTCTCTCATATTACACGCGGTGTCGGTTTTATTTGGGAGCAGGACACACATCGGAGTTTGCGTGCCGCTGCGTCGGCTCCCGTTTTACCATTCAACCATCCCTTCCATCCCTCTCTCTTCTTGTTTTCTTCCACGGTTTACCTGCTTCGTTTTTCGGAGACGTCGTGTTAGCTGCTTGACTCTCTCCTCTTCTCTCTCTTTCTTAATCGTTATCATCATTATGATTATTGCGTGATTATCATTATGACCACGTGCAGCTGTGACGCGTACTCGAAATGAAGCCGTACCACCGTAAGGACCCGGTCGACCCGACGACCTTATCTGCTAATCTTAATTTTCCGGGTTCCCCGCCGAGGTTCCCCGCTCGGGTAGATATAATGTTACCGGCGCGTCTTCTCGAGTGTGACTCGATTGCAAACGTCCCTGCTAGGACAGCGGACCAAGTCGTCGAGAACGTCGTCGGGGGATTTAATCTTATCCGGATACTTAGGAGTAGACGATGAGATTGTAGAGTCGAGAACGAGCGGCGCGATTATTGAACGTTTTGCTCGTGTCTTACGCAAGCGGAAAAGGACTGGAATGTATTAAATTATTGGAAATTGTTATTTTTATTTTATAGGCAAGCAAATTTTTATTAAGGAAACAATGATTTTAGATTACTGAAAAAACATGTTTGAAATTTATCTTCTGCCAGAACAAATAAGATATAAGAAAACTTCATGATATATATTATGTAAACTTGAAGTAGAAATCTGACTTTATATATGTAAGTCATGAGAAAACCGTATTAAAGTCTTATTGAATTAGTACATGGAATTATAAGGTCTCGAGAGACGCTTTTACGAAAGGTTGATCATTCATCGTAAAGAAATAAAATGTATCTGGCTAAAAAATTCAAATGCCATAATGCACACACGAGCAGAAGGGAAGAGAGGGTGAATTTCGCTCGTTTCCTGACCGCGCAAGTAGAAACAATAATAATAACAATGGAATCTACGTAGGGTGGCCCTCGGGATAGTTTATTAGCGCTCGCGAGACAATGGAGGTCGAGACCCGAAAAGAAGAAGAGGAAGATGAAGAAGAAAAACGAGGAAGGATAAAAGAGATGAGGTAAGATCCAGCAGCGGCAGCACGAGCCGGGGACGTGCGGCAGTGGAGAGGAAGAAGACGAACAAGAATAAGACGATCACGAGAAAGAGTCAGACGCAGGGAAGGCTCGGTCCGTATTTAAGTATGCGCGCCCGCCGCCTTCAAATTTATGCACGGCGACAAATATTTCAAAATCATTCCCTTCGCCCTTCACCCTCCCTTCCTCCCAAACCATTTTGGCGGAGTAAAAGAGAACGGCAGCCTCCCACGGGAGGAGTCACGATAATAACGCGGGCAGGAAGGTTCCTAAGAAAACAACAGAAAGAAAGAGTGAGCGAGAGAAAAACGGATCGTGCGAGGACATGTCGAACGGACAAAGCGGAGCTGGGAGCCGGAATATATTCGAAAATTTAAATCGTCTATTAGAAACGATGGGCCCCGCGCGACGACGCGTACGCATCGGTACGGGAGAGGAGGTTGAGGGGAGCAAACTCGAAGGCGGAGATGGAGGAAGTGAACGGAGAAGAGATAGGGCCTTTTCTCGGGGCTACTCGAGGCAGATCTCCACGAGAGATAAAAGCGTGAGGAGAGAGGAAGTATATGCGAATTATAAAACGAATGATGGTAGCCAATGATTCTGCCTTTCTTTCTCGGCGCGAGGTCCCCTATATGCGGCTACGTGTCCTACACGTATGCGCGTGTGCAACGATCGGACAGGTCGGCAGGATCCTTCGAGGACCCAGCTGGAGATCCTCTCCGCGCGCTGCTCTGGTATTTAGGAGCTCGCTGAAGACCACACTCTTGAGGACGCACTAAGTGGCGACAGGATTTACAGAGTCGTAGGGAGACCGCGGTGGACATATAAGAATACAAAGAGACATCGTCGAGGAAGTCTAGAGAAGATCCTTGCTGTGTATTCGATTCTATTTGTAGCTATAGAATTATATTGATATTCAACGAATTTGAATAATCTTTTTAATGTATTCAGACTTATGAATATTATTTTAAATTTGAAAAATTTATACTTGTTCATCTTGCTTTGTAACATGTAAAATATAAAAATAATTATACGAAAATGATTCGAAATTAATGATTTAATAATAATGATAAGATAATATAGGAAAATAAAACGTTTTTTTTATTTTCTTTTGCAATTAATAAATTATTCGACATGACTATAATATTATTTGCGTGAACTAAATGTGATATGTAAATTATCTATCAATTGATATGGACAATCGCAATAAGATCAAAGAGTGTCGCACGATCGTATCGCGTGGTAACGTTTCAAGAAAGAAAATGCCAAGGTTACGCTAGAGCATTCTTCAATCTAGATCACTCATTTGTATTACGAAGAATCACTAACGACGATTCCAACTGTATTTCTCAATTCTACCTACAAGAAGCGACAGTGAGAGGAACGACATGACATAAATTGTCGTTCTGTACTATAACTTCTTACTCTACCGACCACAGCATAATGTTGCGGCATATAATAAAGAAACTTGCAGAAAGAATCACTGATTAATGTTAAGTATTTGCTCGCATACCGGCGCTACGAGTGCACAGAAAGATTCATATCATTGAAGCAAACTTGACCTTCTTATATAAAATCATGTTGATTTTGCTTTGTAAAAGTTTAACAAATTTGAAGGCTCTAATATTAAAAATTTCAGATCAATTCTTAGCAATTGGGCTACAAACAAATATAAAAAAAGGATTTTGACATAATGTTTTGAATGTCTATTATCAGAATATTCGTATTGAAAATCATGTAGTTATTAGAAAAAAAGACACTTCAGCCAAAATGGAATCGCTAATCAAATTCTTCAGTATTTTATTGGAAACGCCTTTTGAACAGTTCAAAATAAATCTAGTTATTTCAAAATCATATTGGTGGGGAAATTATATTCGCGTATCGCCATTATTGGCCTTCAACGATGGTCGCACTTGAACACACTTGCGCCAGTTACATCGAGCAACAGCGGAAATAATCGACAATCGCGAGTATGGCGGCGCTCGTCCGGTCCGGCAGTTCCGCGCGTATCGACCTGGGTTTCGGGACTTAATTTCCAGCCGTGGCCGGAGATATTAAAGCGGACAGTGTGTGACGTCGTATGTATGCAAATTCCGCCGTTTTCCCCCGTTCCGTTTGAAAAGGGGACGGATATGGAAGGAGAGAGCGAGAGATAGAGGAAGAGAAGAGGAGACTCCGCGTTTCCGTCTGGAGCATCGCTGGAGCTTCGGCAATCGCAGATAACGGACGTGCGCATGCACGCACGCACGTCTGTACACGCAGCCGCGTGCGAAAGAGTCGCGCACACACGCGGCTCGCGACGAGACGATATATAGATCATGTATACATGCGCGCGTTCGATTCTTGTGCTCTCTAAATATTCCACATCCCCGTCACCCGCGACCCTTCGTGCACCCCGAGACGCCATCGCCGGTGCCATGGTGTACACGCATTTCCATATGCACGCATCTGTGAATGTGCGACTATGAAGCGAGCCGTTACCGCGACGGGTTATTGAACGTTTTTTTTTTTTTTTCAGCAATATAGTGTTATCCCAAGCGAATAGTGATGGTCTCACATTATGGAAAAATAATTAACAAGCATCGTTCGACAGAATTATTTTGTCCCTGTGGGGGTAACTTTGTGTCACAATAGAAAAAGACAATTAGATATTTAAGAAAATGATTCGTGAATAAAATTTTTATGTCTCACGAGATATTTGTTGATTATTGATTACTATCTTATGCGCTAGACTGCTTTAAAATTATTTTTCAATATAAAGTCAACTCCGCAAAATCTAAAATAATTATAATAATATATCCTGTAAATACGGAATCTCTAAAATTACCATTTACGTTTATACTTAAAAAAGAACGAACATGCACGCGAACATTTATGTTATGATACGTTATATATGTATGCTTTCCTTTCTCGTCTGCTAGCATTACGTACGTATGCAACTTTGTACGATCTTGTTACGGCAGCAGAAACGATCTTACGTCAAAGAAAAGAAATTCCGCAGTTAAGGGTTGAAGAAATTCTTTAGAGTCAAACTTATCGTAGCTACTTTTCCTTAACAGAATCCTGCCATTGCAACTGTTCGCTTACACGTGTATTTCTCGTTAGTTCCGTTTTAAAGATCGTTCGATATAATATAAAGCATACAATAGGGATCTTTAGAGAGAGAAAATGGAATGAATAAGATGAAACGCTATTATTTTTACAGGACAGCTTTGACATAATGTAAAATAATCAGAGCGATCGATTGAATAGACGTTTACGTGGCGGATAAGGTATAATCGTAAAAAATTTTTTCATAAATCAGTATCATGGATCGAAGCAATAGTCAAAACGATGAATTGCGTGTGTCTTTTGAAATCGAATCTCGGCCACGTCACTGTCGTGGTGGACATCGGATAAGTAAAGGGATGACAGGTAGCGAGTGTAACCGTGTAAGGGGTCGGTCAGCGTCGAAGAGGGATGATCCTCGATGTATATAGCGGTGGGACGTGATTTGCGACTCGGGACATCCGAGTGCCGGATTTGAATTTATCTTATCCCGCTTCGCTCCCTTCACCTGCTCCCTCGATTCATCCATCCCCTGCTACTCATGCTCCTGGATCAAGCCACGGCTGTCCGACCGGACACTCGGATGTACTTCGAAATCTCGTTTAAGAACCGCACACCTTTGCGCGGACTTACACGGTGATTCATAAAGGAGGCCACGACGAGGATTACCGTCTGTATGCAGATTATCCCATTTCCCGTGAAAATTGCGGACCTTCTTTTAGAATTTTTCACGACTGACGTTATCACGGCGTTTAGTTGAGGCAAAGGTAAGGGGAGGATAAATTGAAGAAGCCAGCGAAATTTAATGCGTCTAAGAATTGCCTGGATCACAAATTAATACTGTAATTTATAATGTTCAACATTATCGCATCTCTATCTCTCTCATCTGAAACTTTAAGGGAATATTTCTAAAACTTTATTTAGCATGATTTAATTACGTTCAACTATTCGCGAAAATTATTCCATACGCTCGGTTTGCAACGAAATGGAGTAACGAAATCACATGATTGCACAATGGAGTCGAACTGTGCGAAATCATGCACGATCGCAACGCGCCATTATATCCGAAACAAGCGGCTAACGACCCACCGTTGGACGTCGATTGGCCGAATTAGGCGCGATACATGCGCGCCCGCGTAGTCGAGCATGACCCGCGGGGATAATAATTAGCCTTGTATGAATGAGGTTTAATTGGCCCGGAGAATCAACCCCTTTCGGGAAGTCTTGCCGGAAGCTCCTAAAGTTACTACGCTCTTTGACTCAACAGAGAGACAAAGTGATCAAAGCAGGGTCGGGTTAGCATTGCTCATATTGTAGTTACTCTATTGTAGTATTCTATAATTTATCGATATAAATATTTAAATAGCGGAGAAAGAGAAATGTATGTGCCTACAAAAATGCGCGTATTATTATTAAACGAATAACCTCAAGAGAAATCTAAAAAGTATTAAAAGTTGTTTCTTAATGACAAATTAATTTTACATAAATTTATTTTTTGTTACGAAAAAACAAATTTTACATACAAGAATAAAACAATATTTCTCACATAAAAGAAATAATCAATCAAGGTATTTTATACAAAAAATTTATTGTCTTCATTTACGATTAATATTGATATTATTTAATTTATATACATATTTTTTTATGGAAACCTATAAGCCATTAAGAACGAACTTTTAATATCACTAAGTTCGTTAAAGTCAAGTGGCCCTGAAACAGCTCGAGTATAAAGGGCTACGCCATTTCTGGTAGTCTCACTTGGATATTATTAGCATTGTTAACCAACTAACGCGGGCGATACTACCCTCTGATGTGTGAGATTCGACCCTAGATTCCAGATCATGATATTCCTCAACCCTTTCGAGCCCGCGGGCCATTCTCACTCCACATCTACCCTTAATTGGCGCACTAACGTAATGCTGATCCTACCAAGTGATCACAGAACCCTCTTGTCTGCCTTTCCTTTCAACCCTTACGCGATTGACGGGAATCTCTTCCGAAATTGCTTCGATTACTCTTTTTATAAGTAATTTTGAGCCTGACAATGTTAATGTTCCAACTTAAAGTGTGATAATAATATCAGCACATACGTATAATTATTATTCTATCATCATTTTTATCGCATATTTCCCTCACTAATAATTCTAATAACTTTAGTATGAAACTATTTGTTTAAATTAAATTATGTTTCGTATTATTTACGTTGTTGCCTCTAGGTTATTTCACAAAGTAATTTTCATAATAAAATTATACTTTATTCAATTAATATAGGCATTAAATTACAGGCTTTAAAAAGCGTTTTATTTAGATTTTTCTCGCGTTTTTTTGATCCGATGCCAACAGGAAAACAGAATGAATTCTGATGTTTCCGGAGAACACAAATACTGTCGTAGACGAAGACCGCAGTGGTGGTGAGTTGGCGGGGATCGAGCAGAGGGGTCGAGGGAAGGGAAATCGTGGAGACGAAAGTCGTTGGAAAGGACGAAAGCACGAGTCTGGCATGACGAGTCTCGGGTTGACGTTTCATTCCCGGCCAACTCCCGCACTATGCATACTAACTAGCCTACGCTGTGTTAGCTATATTCTGTATCTAACCCCTCCCGCTTTTTCCTGTTGCCTCGCCTACGGAAGAAGGGCGAAGGGGGGCTCGTTCTTTTCCCTATCGCATCCCTCGTACATTGCTCAGCTCGGTTTCTTTGAGAATGAAAAGGAAGAAAAGACGAAGAAACGCGGAAGAATGGTGTCCCCGGCCAGACCGAACAACCCTCGATTAGCTGGACCAAGGGGATGCTGGACACTAGTTAGTTCTCGCTTTTGCCAACAGATGTAGCAGACTGTTACTATTTTTGCTGATATCATTTTCATTAGAATTGTTCTTTATAAATATAAGATTTTGCGCAACACTTGCTTATTAATCATTTTAATTAGTACCATTTAATACGCAAATTTAATACGCAAATATATGTATAAAATATTTTGCAAACTTGAATTTTACCAAATTTCACGATATTTGATTATATTGCCAATTATATTTTATATATTTATTTTTATATTAAATAGAAGATAGAGTTTATATTTATTGATTCATCAAGGGATAAAATAATCAAGTAATAAATAATTTTTTAGCGGGACAAAGAATTCTAAAATACATCGAATTTTTTAATGCAAACCAATTTTTAATTTCAGCAAATTAATTTTATGCGAAATATTCGATCAATTATTGTTGTCAAAAAGATGCAAGCGCAAATTAAATGTGCATAAATTCTAAGAAATATCTTTCTTTTTCTGTCGAGAGAAAGTATTAGCTTTCAAAGTAATTGCGAGCTAAAACCCCGCTCCCTTCTTGCGACGGTTTCCTAACGACGAAGATATATCGCGAGTCTTTTCTCGTGCTAGCAGCACAGGGACTCCGGCGTTGACATGTCCTTGCGGAAATACGTGGAGAGACCAACGTAAGTCTGATTAGACTTACAAATCGCAGACGTATCGCGCACAAGGACGACGCGAGCAATTACTCGTATTCCGCTCGAAAGAGACGGACGGAGGCGCGCATAGGGAACCAGGGCAAGAGGCTCGGAGATTGAGAGAATTCCTCGCTCGATTTCACATAAGGGAACACACGTAAGAATCGTGCATATAAAGCACGTAAATCCCGGCATAACGGAGGCAGTCACGGAATCGCGAACGAGTCGGCAGCCTAAAGTCCTATTTTTAAACGATTCCTATTCCATTACCCCTGGCAACTATCTCCAATGACGGATCTAACCATTATTTTGGTCTAGTCTTGTTTTTAACCCGCCCTCCCTTCATCGGGCCGTCGCCTTCCCGCCAGACTGCTTTCATCCAGGACTTCCCTTGGCGAGAGGTGCGGGGGAGGGGGAAGAGAGTGGATTTTATTTGCTTTTATTCCGACGTAATTGTTGGGGCCAGTCACCACTATCGCCATTGCCTAGCGATGCCTAACCATCCAATTCGCGAATGTTTCTCTGCCACGCGACTCTTTTATGGGATCTAGTCTTACTACCTACCACGATGGGCTTCGTCCTGCGACCGAAAGGATATCCTCTACACGTGCTACCACGCGAGCGGCAAAACGGGCGCGAATCGTTTTCGGTTTGTCAAGACTCGTTTATTCGTGATGTGCGAAATTTTTCGTTGGTTGATAAACGCATGTATACGAGAGAGGATATTTATCTGCCCTGATTATTTTTAGAATTAATGTGTCCAAAAAAATGTCGAATTTTCTTGGCATTAAAACTTGACATACATATCATTAATATACTTAATATTTTTCATAGAACCATTACATCAGATTAACTCTCGGGAAGTCGCATAAAACTGAGACATATAGAAAACTTTTTTTTAAAACATAGAGGAAGAAATAAGAAAGTTAATTAAATAAATTCCTTTTTCATTACAATTTCGGAAATATTTTGGACAAACCGTGTAAACGAATCTTATACAAATGAATTGTTTTTATTTGGTTTTTATTCAGAAAAATAGAGTATAATCAATTTGAATTCTTGTAAGTATAACTTTAATACACGCGATCTTTCATGAAAGTTTTAGTATCGCAACTTCCGCAGAGTTAAAATAAAAGAAATTTGTCACTCACCGATATGATGCGCAGCAGCGGAGTTGCATTGTAAACTACGTTGATCTGTAACATACAATTGTACACGTATATATTAAATCATTATAAATTATAATTAAAACAAAAATAGAAACAAATAATAAAACAACTATAATAATATGCATATTAAATAATTATAAATTATAAAAATGATTTCTATTATATATCATTAAATAAATGTTAAACAATTTCATAATAATATTAAATAGGTAATAATAGAACAAATATAAAATAACAAATTTTTCTCACCTTATGGTTGCTCCGCCGTTGCCTGATGTCTCCCAAGTTACTGCACTGGCACAACACTCACTCACGAAAACACGATTTATTACTATCACGCGACATTTTAAACGTCACTTCCGACGTTAATCGTATACGTCGCGAACTCTATCATAACGAAAGAATAATGCAAGGGAACGATTACACAAGATTACGGTATGTTATTCTTTTCATTGCTGCTTCCAAGATTATTTATATTCAGATGTCAGATAATTCGAGTATCTTCAAGTGTCTGTTCTATATTCAATGATACAAGCTTCTATATTAATTGTAAGAAAGATCACACTGACACAATATAATTCACTAATAAAGTCAAGTTTGCTAATTACAATAAATAGTCGGAATTATTACCTTCTACAAACAAATCATGTACAATTAGTTATCATCCGATATAAAATTTACGTTATTCGCGATAATGAATTGATCACGATAGTTAATTATCGCTATTATTATAATTGTTCGCAGAGATCGATCGTGTTCTTTCCAAACTCTCGCGGTTGTATTCTGCGAGGTAATGCGACGATACATAGAACGACGTATGACACTGCCTGTAGGCTCGAGTCTCGCTGCGCAACTATAAATTAGATTACGAAACGTAACGACAATATATACGGCATGAACATCGAGCTCAGAATTCTAGGAATTACCGCCTCGAAAGCGGATTATTTTAATGCGTTATAAAATAATCTTCGATAATCTTATATAGTTTTCTTGTAACCAAAAAGTTTTAACTTTTAACGCTCGATCTGATATATGTATTATTTTACTTCCCACCCGAAATTACGGCAAATAATGTTTAAACTGATGAAAAAAAATGCAAAGTGCGACATGAGATAAATCTAGATAAATTTGAGATAAATCTTAATAATATTCAATTGAATCACGATTGTAAAGAGATTGATAAATATCAAATTGATTATTAAAATCTATTTATTAAACTGTATTTTTTAAGATTGCTCCTTGTCAGCCGAATTCATCAGCAGAATTTTTAGTTGTCCTCTTATATATAATCGAAAAATAAGAAGTAATTTGTTTGATACATTAGACATGTTCACATCTGCATTTCTCACACCAGCCTTTTACCACCCTATTTCCCTGCATGACAGATTACATTCGGTGCGCAACTATCTTACGTGTAATCCGAATTAGAGGCGTGAGCGCCGATTCGCTCAGTGGCGCGAATAAAATGCACGAATGCAAATTTCGGACCACGCGATTTCCCTCAACGAGAAGTGTCGAGCGGACAAAGGGGTGAGCAACAGCAAGAACGGAAGGAGGGAAGCAGGACTTCGGCCGGGACTGGCGGGACGTAGCGAGTTTAATTATCGGGTTAAACGTAGCGAACGCTGATTTTGATGAGAGTTCCGGATTCGAATGCCCTCTCCGGTACGTGACTGTCACCCTGGCGAGCCAGTTAACTAACTAACAGTCCGGGACAGTTAGCAAGTACCGGGCAGGACCTCGATCCATGGGGGAGATACGGCACGTATAAACCTCCCCCTGCCCACCAGGTCCACCCCCGCACTTCGCACGATGACATTGTTCGCACTCGGATTCATATTCAAATTGGCTGAGACCCAGGCGCGATTGTGATTATTGCGATTATTACTACCGTCGATGCGCCGACGATGTTACAGAAAGGGGTGAAGCGCGAAGGGACTCGAGTTACACGTCCGTGATATTCGTCACGCCGTTAATCCTTTCGTTCTAATTCTCTACACGATGTCGTGTACTGCAATTGCGTGACACTCGATACAAAGGCACGCTCTTCTCTCTTTCTCTCTCTCTCTCTCTTTCGCGTATTGGACGATCAAAAAGAAATTTGTTCACAATTAATTAAAGCTACAAAATGTCACTTTTTTATGCGTTCTGAAATTAAGACATTTCGAAAAAAGTTTCAAGTACAAAGATTGATTCTATAGAAGTGTTAAGACACTATTTTGTTCATTAATTTTAAAATAGATTTACTTTTCATATTAAAGAATAAACATCTTTTTTTAACATTTTTGTCTTCAATTACTCATTTACCGAAAAAATCGTGTATATTATAAAAGGATAAGGACGGCAAGAAATGAGAAACTTGTAAGTTATTAAGCTTCAACGAAAAAAAATGTTGAACAGTTTAACGCACGTCCGTAAACCACGGAAGAGAATTGACGGCGAGAAAGACGAGAGAGCCGCGGTAACCGCAAACGTAATCAGCGGTGAAAAATGCGGCGCCTAATGAGAACCTACGCGAGAGAAAGAGGGAAAAGGCAAAGAGCGAGGGGTCGTAGGGAATAATAATAACAATAAACACAGGATAGATCGCGGGGACGAAGGATTAATGTAGCGCGAATCGTCCCAATTAAAAATCCAATTAAAGAAACTGCCGGTCGCTACGTTAAAATTTAAACGAGATAGAGTGGCAAGTCAACGAATCAAAATCACTTCCGCTCGATAAAGTACGCGTTCATTTGTTAATGGTTTTCTCGCTGTTAAGATTCCGCCATTTCTTCGCCTTGTTCCCTCCCGTATCTTTCTCTTTCTCTTTCCTCATTCCTTTCCTCGTTAATTCTTCACGTTTGGGCGTTAGTTTTATGGCTCGTCATTTTTTTAAGTGCAAATGAGTTCCGCTACCCTGAGTCCTGCTAACGTCGAGGATCCTTCCTTTATTTCTTTAATTTAAAAACGGAACGATTACACGGGGGATAGCTTTCCGGATTAAAAACTCCACGGCCGCAGAATCATACCCCACTACCTTTTAGCCGTCAGCCCTCGTTTTCTTACCCCTACTTTTGACGACACAACTTTCCCCGCATAAAGCAACAGGGAAAAGGGAAGGAATTATATTTCCGGATTAATTACGAAGGCAACCATAACTCTTAGATCGATAATAATTACTTTTAAAATATGAATTCGCACTTGATGCATTTTTTAAATCGATATTCCAGATCTATCATTACGATAAAAAATAAATTATATAAAACAGAATCTCAAAATTGAAGAAATTGCTATTATATTAAAGAAAACCAAAACCATTTTCATATAGAAATTATTATTTAAGTATTTTACGATACTCTTCTTTGTGTGTGTGTGTATAAAAAATTAATAGAAGAGAGAGAGAGAGAGAGAGAAAATTGATTCATGTCAATCATTTTTTTTCCATTTGACGGATTTTAATTTCACAATCATTATTCATAATTTTCGAAGCGAGACAAGCAAATTAAATAGCTAATTGCAACGAGATGCACTTGAATTCCATTCGTTCTGCTCGTTACTCATTCCGTGATTTGTCAATCAAAATCAACGAATCTTTAAACCAGCAATTATATTAAAGTCCAATGAACTTGTACACGCTTCGGTGAGGGCGACTAGCCGCGGTACCCCGAACAATAGTGGATGGAATTAAGTAGTAATTACCAAAATAACGAGTGTACCATAACGGATGTTTGCCGTGGTACCATCATTAAACACTATAATTGCCTGCATCCTGCGTACGTTTCCGTTATCCTTCCACTTCTAAGATATCGTTTCGGGTCGACAACGTGAAAGAATCTCTTATAGAATTCTCGCACGCTGCCGGCTGGCCCGCCCATTTTCTTCTCGATGAATATTACATTCGACAGCCGTTTGATTCTCGTATTATACGTTTTCGCACCTTCGTTCGAGATTGAGAGATCTGAATAACAGTGCAGCTAAAAATAATCCAATTGTAGCTATTTCTTGCGATAGGTGTAAAATTAACCGCGAATTGCGTCGCGTACGTTACAGAATAGAAGTAGAAATAGAAAACGTTAATAGAAACGAAATAGAAAATATATATTTTAGATGCACCACACACACAGCTAATTATTCAAAGACATCAGTAGGAGCAACGTAACGAGTGACTATTGTAACTACAAGTAATTGGGCAAAACGACATGCGCAAATTTGCAATTCACTTTTGTTCTTTCTCCCTGTCTTCCGATACTTGAAGTGGCTACGCGCAGGAGGCACGTTCGTTTATTAGACATTCCTCCGTTACACCGGCACATTCGACAGGCGTCCGTCCCTCTCGCGTGCTGCCGGGTGTGTGGACGGTGTGCGCCTAATCGGGTGTGAACGCGCCTTTGTAGGGTGGCTCGCGCGGGCGGCCCCGAGATATTGCAGGTTGTTTAATTTCGCGTGCTTTCTCGGCCGCCCCCTTTGTTTCGAACGGTTCAATTTAAATCGGACCCAAACGGTCGGTCGATCGTTCGTTTGTTCGCTCGTTTCTGACCGTGCCGTACCCGGTAGGGAAGGGTTGAGGCGCCGATCCGTTATTAATTAG
>VBVR01003991.1:0-15721 GCA_011638315.1 Tetramorium parvispinum
ATATTTATTTACATAGTGCCAATGATTTATTTACTTAATATAAACACATATTTATTTAGAAATTAAAAAATTAAAAAAATTAAGTAAATAAATCATTGGCACTATGTAAATAAATATTTTCTTGGATCTAAATATTTTTTTTTCAGTGTAGATTCAATTTAAATAAAGTTATTATAATAATATAAATTGTTAATGAATGATTAATAAACAAATTTTTTTAAAAATAGTCATAAAATTTGATGTGTATACAATTGTGTGATTTGAATTATATTGTTTGTATTATTTAAATATACGATGCGTTACGAACTCTTAAGTTGAAATGAAATACTGTTAATCCAAGCGTGTCATCGGCGTATCGGTTACAGTCGCGAGTTGTAATAACAAAAACGTTGGAAAAAGAGAGCAATATTAACAACGAGCAGCAGTAAATCGTCGCTCGGGAATGGACGGCGGAAGAAAATCGGCGGAGCGAAGAAAGACCCGGAGAAAGAAATCAATGGTGAATTTGCATCGCTCCAGATTTAGATCGTCAAACATTTCGTCGTTCCGAGCAAACACTTTCTTTCTACGCCACGGCTGATTATCTTCTTCGCCTCGTGGCGTGGTGTTGAAATGAACGTCCAGGTCCTGAGAGAGTAATTACGTGACGGGGAAACACGAGTCCGATACTCCGACACGACACCGCGATAGGTACACCTCGTAAAAGAGATACAACGACGACTATTATCTCCGCCTCGCAGAATTACCTTGTCAGGCTTAAAACATAGTTATTATTTGACACCGAGTAACGTAGAAATTGCTTTGACAGAAATACATGTGCACATTTTCATGTATTTTTTTATGTAGCTTGATTGCAAACTCTCTTCATCGTCTATCAAATGAGGAAATAAATAGTATAACGGCATAATTAGTAAAGTGGAAATAAAATTAATACATGTATCATATAAAGTATGAAATTGTATAAGGAAATCATATTTATTCCAAGTTGTACATATCGTTCTAAAGATTTATACATTATATTATTCGAATAGGAATAATAAAATTGTAGATTTATTATCATAATAAGAGAAAGTTCTCTGAAAATTTGAATTTAAAATATTGACAAAATTGGATATATATATGGATATTAAAAATTGCGTGTTATTTACTTGTTTCAGGCGCACGTTGTCTCGGCTTTTGAACAATCATTATCCAATATGACCCAAAGATTGCAGCAGCTCACAGCTACGGCTGAGAAAAAGGTAAGAACACTTAAAATTTTTCAATTATTCATCAATTAAGAATAAGAACATTGCTTTAAATAAATTCTCGCGTGATTTGATGAAAGGGAGATTTCTCTCGAAATAATTTTTGCGTAAAGCGACATATTACCCATGAATTTCATCAAAAAGCAAACAGAACCGTGGAAATGTTATTTTGGATTCAATCGACACTCGACATGTAGACAATGTTTTCGGTATTAAAAACAATTATCTTTTTTCTCTCGAAATAATTTTTGCATAAAGTGACATAATATTACTCTTGAATTTCATTAAAAAGTAAACAGAACCGTGGAAACGTTATTTTGGATTTAATCGATATTCGACATGTAGACAATATTTTCGGCATTAAAAACAATTTTTTTTTCTCGAAATAATTTTTGCATGATAAAGTGAACAGAACCGTAGAAACGTTATTTTGAATTTAATCGACACTCGACATGTTAGACAATATTTTCGGCATTAAAAACAATTCCCTTTTCTTTTGCGGGCGATTTTTCAGGATTCCGAGCTTCAAGAACTCCGAGAGACGATCGAGAGGCTGCGCAAGCAGAGCGCCGAGGCTGGATTGAACAACGGCCCAGCCGCGAACAATGGTCGGCGTCATACTCTAGGTGACTCCGAATCCAGCACCACCGGCTGCGCCGGCAGCGGCAGCAGCAATCACCATCAGGGCGCGTCGATGGCGAGACAACTGTCCGCGGACAGCGTGACGTCTCTGAACTCGCTGAGCAGCGCCTGCTCGGCCAGCAGCAATCATCACAAGAAGAAGGGCTGGCTGCGCAGCTCGTTCTCCAAGGCTTTCTCGAGGTCGCGCAAGAACCGACACGGCTCGGTCTCCGACGCCGAGGACTGCAAGGAGGGCCCTGGCGGTGATCTGAGCGCTCCCAACAGTCCCAGACTGCCAACCGCGTCCAAGCACGAATCTTCGAGGGCACAGACTGCGAGGAGCAACGGCCAGAAGTCTCCCGAGCACGAGAATCCTTTGTCGGGAAGCAAGAGCAGCTCGGCGTTGTACAAGAAGGAGGACGAAGACGTGGATGAATTGAAGAAGCAATTGAGGGAGAAGGACCTGGTGCTCACGGATATCAGATTGGAAGCGTTATCCTCGGCCCATCAGCTGGAGTCTCTGAAAGACACGGTCATCAAGATGAGGGTGAGCACACAGTTTTCCTTTAGAAGAGGAATTCATGCATTATATAGTAGTTAAAGTTCAGTCAGAAAGTTCAGTTGAGAAAGTTTAATGACTTTACAGTTGATACTTCAAATTTTCTACTTTGAGAAGGAGCATAATTTTTACATTTCCGATTAATATATGTATTTTACATAAATTCATCGCTTCTCCTCCCATAGTACGAGATGCTGAACTTGAAGCAGAACAATGAGCGTCTCCAGCGACTAGTGACCTCGAAGTCGCTCACCTCATCGCAGTCCTCTCTACCCAGCGACCCAGATCGACGCTTCAGCATGACCGAGGTGGCGTCGAGTGTCGCGGCACTGTCGAACGGCGATGTCAGTTCCACGGCCGATCAACTGGAAGACCTTAACGTCTCGGTTGAGCACTCCGTGGTCCCGTCGAGCGCGACGACCGCGGAGCCGGTCCTCGAGCAGGACACTGACGGCAAGAGGATCAACGTGGCCGTCTATCTCGGCAGTGAGCGAAATTTCAACTACAATTTGATCACCGGGAGCTCCGCCGACGGCACCGTAGGCGAGCCGCCGCACTGCATGATCGCCAATGTGTGCATCAGCAACAAGACCAGCTGGGACGCACTGGACTCCATGGTGAGGCGGTGCTTCAAGGAGTACGTTTCTCGGGTGGACCCCGTGACGAATCTGGGTCTTGGCGTCGAATGTGTCGCCGCGTATCACTTCGGAGAGGCTTCCAGGTACGTATTTAATTTAAAAAAATACTAAAATAGCCAAGATTTTAAGTGACAAACGGGTTTTTAACTCCATAGGAGCGCTCCCTAATAAGATTTGCCTTTTCTAACTTCATATAAATAATTTAAAAAAATTAATATAAATAAAATAAATAAATAATTAAAGTAAAATTATCTTAGCAATTTCTAGATCTAATTTTTTTATGTAACTAAAATGTCGTGAACTAAGAATCCTCGATAAGTTAAATGTTAAAATTTAATTTTAGAATCATTAAATATATTACAATACATCTTACTAAAATGTAATATATTCAATCTTTTTCATTGTTCACTTCACAGATGCACTACCGATTCACAGCATCCCGAGTTGTTACCCTGCGGCTATCTAGTCGGCCACGTGAAGACTATCTATCTAGTGCTGTCGGGATATTCCTGGCTGGCGGTAGACACCCTGATTCCGCGCTCCATCGTTCAGCGATTGATTTCTCTTCTGACAGAACATCGCAGGGTGATTCTATGCGGTCCAAGTGGTACGGGGAAGAGCTACTTGGCCGGAAAACTGGCGCACGCCCTGGTAGACGCCGACAGTGACACGAAGGATGCCGCCGCCGTTGCGACTTTCAACGTCGATCATAAGTCGAGTAAGGAATTGCGCCAATATCTCGCGCACATCGCCGAAAGATGCGATTCCAACGCCGCTGACGAACTGCCTAGAGTGATTATTTTGGAAAATCTTCAACACGCGGCGTCTCTGGGTGAACTCTTCAGCGGTCTTTTAGGAACCAGGCACTCGTCGTGTCCTGCTATCATCGGTACTATGAGTCAGGCCACCTGCAGTACCACCAATTTGCAGTTGCATCATAACTTCAGGTATTTTCACTCTTGTAAATACATATTTAATTTATAATTTTACCATGTAAAATAATTATCTTAGCAATTTCTAGATCTAATTTTTTTATGTAACTAAAAAGTCGTGAACTAAAAATCCTTGATAATTAAGTTAAATGTTAAAATTTAATTTCAGAATCATTAAATATATTACAATACATCTTACTAAAATGTAATATATTTAATCTTTTTAATTAGATGATGAAAGGATAATATCGATTTCTTAATCAACTTAATCTTGATTATGTAATTAAACAGGTGGGTATTATGCGCGAATCATATGGAGCCGGTCAAGGGATTCCTGGGACGTTATTTGAGAAGGAAATTACTGGAGCACGAACTGCGCGAATGCGCTGGGACGAGGAACGCGGAAATGGCGGCAGTGGTCGAGTGGCTGCCGCGTGTATGGCTGCACCTTAACAAGTTCCTAGAAACCCATAGCAGTTCCGACGTCACCATAGGTAAGTGAAAATATTGAAAACACATATCTATTTTTCAAAAGAGCTGAATTTTGGAGTCCAATAGTTTCAATTTTGAACTAAATTCTCCAATTTAAATCTCTCCAATTTAAAAATTCTCAACAGTTTTATGTCTTTAATTACCTTAATATCACTCTTATAATGTACAACAGTAATATAAATGGTAATAATGAAATATAACAGTAATATAAATGATTTTTAATCGCGAAATTTAAAGAATATTTACGGATCTGCGACGTAAAATTCCACTCGTTTTGCTATCACCGATAATTACAAATAATAATAATAATGCTAATAATTTATCAGGACCGCGACTCTTCCTATCGTGTCCAATGGAAGTGGCTGGTTCCCAAGTGTGGTTTACCGACCTGTGGAACTATTCAGTGATACCTTACCTGGTGGAAGCAGTCAGGGAAGGATTGACGTTGTACGGAAGACGCGTAAGCGGGAATGGAAATGGCGAGGCCACATGGGAGGATCCAGCGCAATTTATCACGTCCAGCTATCCGTGGCTCTCGACGCACGCCGTGCACGGCGGCAGCGACGCTCTTCTGCGTCTGAGACCCGAAGATGTGGGATACGATGTCGTTTCCAGCGGACACACTTCTGGCGTCGGCGCCTCCAGTGTAAAGAGCCTTGGAAGTACTCACAGTGATACTGAAGGAGATCCTTTGGTCAGTATTCAAAATATAATACAGATTCAAGAACTTTAAAACACAGATATTTAAGCGATATGAGGAATTTTATTACTCGGAAAATTGTAAGGAACTATCCTGCGATTTGTGAATCTCTCGAATTAAAGAATATAATAATAGTGATAATAATTTCTACATAAATTAATTATATATTTTTATCGCGTCATGGGAAATATTCTGCTAAATAAATTGCAATTATAACAAAGAGAAAGAAGTTGAAATTTACACAATTCTATTACATATCTTCTAGTATGTACATATATGTCCTAGTTATAGAGAAATTTACTGTTTTATTTATGTTGCTTTATATGTAAGAACTATTCAATGGAAATCAAGAAACTTATTAATTAATCGAGTCCAATTTCCTTGGATCTATTTTTACAGCTTAACATGCTGATGAGGCTGCAGGAAGCGGCTAATTACTCGAGTCCGCACAGCAACGACAGCGACTCGGTGACCTCTCTTGACTCGTCACATACACGCCACTCGGAGGATTTGAGTAGCTCGACATCTTCGTCAAGAGGTGTAGAATCGGCACTCTAAATTAGTAAGATATCATGAACAAAATTCATCGCCGAAAAGTCGACACACGTGCGTATCGATTGTTCCAATTAAAAATCCTAAAAAAAATACAGATCAACAAGTCTCACAAGTAAACAATCATTCCGATCGCCGAATTCAGAGCAAGAGGATATTATTTATGAAAGGTAACTATTAACGGAGAAATATCCTTATCAGGGAACACAATCAGCGCAATGTTTTGTAAGATTAAAATTCACAGAAAGAAAGTTACATGTATCGCTAAATTTTCTTCCGAGATAAGAACGCAGTTAAACATTGACGATAATTCTTATCGTGATAAACATCAAATTACATATTTAAGGATCCTTTGAAATACAATAAGATTGAAAGAAATCACGAAGCGCCAGCTATTTTAAGGCCACACTATTTTAATACCAACAATAGCTTCGTAATGATCTAAGAGGGATTCAAAATGCCTATTAAAGCTGGCCTAGATTTATAGATTTCTACGTGCATCCAGCATCTAGGTGTGATATGTAATATTAAATAAACGAAGAACGAATAAGCGGCAACTCTTCGCTTCTAAGAAAAATAGATGAACCGAAAGAAATCCATTCTACAAAGATAAGTTTTATATTTTTGGAATTGAGAGAATTAAATCTTTCTGGTTAAAGCTAATGATTCGGAAAAATAAATAAAAATTTTATTTTTATATTTTTTATTTTTAATTTATTTTATTTTACGGAAAAGAATAGATTTTATTTTATTTTATGAAAAGAATTCTAGCGTTAATAGAGAATCTTAACTTCTTGCTAGAACATTTCAGATAAATTCTGAAAAAATTTTTCAACCTAATTATATCGTCGGAACTTATTTCTTGAAAGAATTAGCAACATCATAGAAATATTAAAAGTGATTTTATGAAATGACTTATCGTCGATTTCTTTCGGTCTATTAATTTTTCGTAGAGCGTACACGCGAACCCGATGCAATAATTTCTACACGCTGCCGTTTGCGGAATTCTATTTTGATGGGACGCATTTTTTCATTCACGACGAGATGCGAGCGCGCAATTAGAAAAAAAATTGCATCCATCTTGTTGTTTGGTGTATACAGTATTAATGGAGGCGCAAAAAAGGAAGGCGGTTTCAAACCGAGAAATCCTCAAAGAAGAGATGGAGATTCTTCTCTCGTCCGACTATTTTTCAGGTAAAATTATCTAAATGCAGACAGATCTCAAGGATAAATAAGCAGACGATTCTCATTCATATAAGGCAAGAAATGAGCGAGTGAGTTCGAAAGGATCATGGTCTGTGCAAAAATAGTCTATTTATACATACTTTGCTACGAAAGCTCTATTTAATTAAAAAATGTTAATATAATTATATATATATAAATAGTATATATACATTCATACCTGAACGACGATGGCGCTAAATATTATATATATATATTACAAAAATGAAATTTCTAATTAGTTCGTAAGATACGTGAATAATTCTGGTCATGTAACGTTGTAAATACGAGACACAAAGCAAGATAGATTACGCTAGATGTGCGAACTCGATTCAAAGGCCCACACGAATGGGCCCCGATATCTCTTGTGATAATTTTACTCTTGCAGCCTTTCTTGCATACTTTACAATTGAAATATTTCATATTTCGCAATCGAAAATCTTTTTTTATATCCGAAAATAAATCTTTTTTATGACAGCAAGAAATTATTAATTTCGTCATAATAAAATATTTATTTTCCGTTAAAAAAGATTGTTCGAGAAAATTTATAGTGACTACAATTTTGTGACCAATTGTATTCTCAATTGGTTAATTTAAAAATTATTATGTGTTCCACATAAGTTATAACTTTCTAAAAATTAAACAGTTTTATATATTCTCATAAAAAAAGAATATAAGAAAAATGAAAATGTGATGCTGACTGAAGAATTACAATCACAGGAGATAATACGGCGTCCATAAAGACTATATATAATGTATATGATCGGTGGCATGATGTTCCCGGCTGCGATGAAGTAAAAAAAAAAAGGGAACACGTCAACGTTACACATACGATATAATACAATCGCATATACAGGTTTTTTACGTTTGTACCGTATTTATATATACGCTGTACACAGCGCTGCACTCCAAACTCTATTCAAATAACGATAATTAACTGTGTCATCAAATAAATCGCATTCAAATCTGTCTTGTCGATATTTCTCATTTCAAATTTTATACTCTATCAATTAAGAAAAAAAATAATCATATTTCAAGAGATTATTGCTAGTGAAAAAATTATATTCTCTCTTCAAGCGATATTTAATTAGGATACTAATACTAATATAAAAAAAATGTTTAAAAATATATTTTTTTGAACAAAATATTTAAAAGAAGCTTAAATTAGGAATTTTTATACTTATATCTTTCTTCTTTTAAGAAAAAAAGTTCTACTTGAAACATGTATAATCTGATGATTTTTTAATTAATTTTATTATTTTATTTTTAATTAGATAATAAATCTTCATATCTATCTACTTTTTACAAGAATTTACATTTTTTTTATATAAATGACTCGTTCTAAAAATTGTTCTTGGACTACCGATGATCTAAAATCACATTAGAAATGTACTTTTTTTTCTTTAAGCAATTTTCTACTACGGCGTAAACGGTGAGTAATCTTCTATCCATGGCACTTAAGTGCGCCTCCGTGATGAGTGGAGAAACATCTGACATTTCAGCTTCATGTGCAAGAAGTCTACGTAATGCGATACTCAAAGATCCACCACTAAATAATCGCAATCTATCCCACATAGTTTTGTGAATCCTAGAATAAAATTTTCTCAATTTTCTTTTTTTTAATTATCACCTTTTTTAGTTTCTAGGCACGATAATTAAAGAAGAGACTAAGGAAAATTTCTAAGATAGTTTTAACAAACAGTTTTAAGAATTTCACACAGCCAATAGAGTACGTTAAATATATTTTTTCGACATGTTTTTTAATTTGCATAATTCTCGTAGTAAGTTGCAAATTTATACTCACATGCAGCATTGATAGAGAGGCGCCAGAATGTCGAGGTGGTCTACATCAGGATTACTTAGACTTTTTCCATTATCGATCAACAGCACCGCGGGATTGTGGAAATTGTTCTGCGCGAGTTCATAATGATGCCGATCACCGTTGTCCATTAGGAAGTCGAAAATCGCCGTATCGATCAAATCCAAGAGTCTACTCGACGATTGTGGCGAATAAGCCTTAGAGTCTTTTACCTGAAAGACAAGTCAATTATATATTTTCCACATTATAGATATATATTTTTTCATTATATTTAAATAAGCTTTATGTTTTTACAATCTTAACAATAAAAATACTTTATCACAATAGCTTTCATCTATTTCCCACGCAGCAAGTTTGTTTCTTTTATAAGTCCGCTGCCAAGGATGACGATGCTTGACCAGTTTTAAATATCGCGGAAGCCAAAAGATGAGGGTACCCTCTAGTACGTCCCCCGTTCCACAGACAGGGTCGGCTGGAGAACAATAATGACAAACGCCGTAGAGACACGTATCGTTACCTTCTTGATACATGGTTGTGTATAATGCTGGCGTCGCGCGGTTTCCAACTTCTTCTTTCAGGTCAACTATAAGAATGTACATTTTTTTACTTCATTAATTTACAACAAAAAATTGTGACTTTAGTTTATCAGAGAAAAATAATTATAATTAATTAAAGTTTTTATTGCAAATTTTTAAAAGTTCAACTGGGATTGAAGTAAGCTGAAACATAATTTACAATATTTACATGGATTTTTTCAATCTGCTCATTTTGTTCAACATAATATAACATACGTTTTCGTATAACTGCGAGTGGTACTCTTCGCAACGCCAGCAAGGATGACAAGTGAAAAGCAACCACTTCAGCATTGTGGCGATCCTTGCCATGATACACTGGTCCATGTAAAACAACATCTCTGGGATACCACTGTGGCTTGAATAACGCTTTCACGTCGTTCTCGAGATTGAGCATAAGTTTCAGCTGCGTACCCACTGGAGCGTTATCCGCACGAACCACTCTAGATTTTCGCAAAACTTCCAGAATAGTACCCAGTTCCGGTGCTGCTGGCGGAATTAACTGATGTGCATCTGGCCACTATACATATAATGTAACAAAATGATGTTCATACTTTTATTATTTCTTGAATTTATCTTTCGGACAAATACATTATAAAGATATAATCATAAATTAACAGAGGTCTTATTTCTTAAAATTGGTTAAGATAAAAAATTATCCAAGTATTTTAGAAACAAAAGTTGAAGTCTCAAACTTGTCTCAAAATATAAATTAAATAAAATTAAATTAAATTTAAATTTATTATAAAATATATAGAGATGACAGAAATCATTTCTTTGCAATTTCTACACGAAATTACGAAATCTAAAAAATTTTAAAACATCTCATTAAGAAATTTAAAACGCCAAGAGATTTTTAACTAACATTATTATTGGGAATGTTCCAGATATCTTCGCGGACATGTGGCATTATCGTTAGCTCGGCTAGCAACCGTTCCAGGATGAGAGTGTAGCTGGTATTCTGTTTAAAATATTTGGAGGGCAGCGTACGAATCTCCTCTTTGATTTTCTCGCCGATATCCTTTGCGATTGATCTCAATTGCAGCGAATCTTTTTCATTGGATCGCGAGGCCATGGGATCTTCTTGCCTGGCTTTCGGTTCAGGTAAATTTTTGGCGTAAATCCTTTGCGAGGAAGAACTCTCGACGATCATTCGGACGAAATAGATGTTTACGCTGAGGACCAAGATCAAGAGGATGCTCAAGGCGAAAACAGTGCAACGTCGGCCAATCATCTGCAATTTTTATGAATTTTTTCACACTCATGATATATATCATATACATATAATTCTTTAACAGTAATCCCTAGCAGAAAAGTATTATTATGCAGTAATAAATTGACCAGTAATAAATTAATTATTGTTGCTTATTACACAATAATAAAATTACTACATAATAGTGATTTATTACTGGCCGATTTATTACTGCACAGTAATACTTTTCTGTAAGAAAATATTACAAGTCACCAGTTTACCCTATTTCAAAAATAACTATTTAATAGATTATATATTTACTATTTATTGTTATTAATCACTAAAATAATTAAATAACTTTTATGCAGCTCAAATTCATCAAAAAATTACATGTATATCTCAATAATTTAATTTTTATTAAATTAACTTTTTTTAAAACTAATTACAATGATATTTTAAATTACATTTTCATTGAAATAAATACATCTCTCTTTTTCTTATTCACAAGCTCAGATTGCAAGCAGCGGAAACATGGATTTTTCAGCTTTTTTAAATAATCAAAGAGCCAAGAATTCATAAAAAAATTACATATATGTATATCTCAATAATTTAATTTTTATTAAATTAACTTTTTTTTACTACTTACTTTTTACTTTTTAAAACTAATTACAATAATATTTTAAATTATATTTTCATTGAAATAAATACATCTCTCTTTTTCCTATTCACAAGCTCAGATTGCAAGCAGCGGAAACATGGATTTTTCAGCTTTTTAAATAATCAAGGAACCAAGAATTCCAAGATTTCCCGCGTCACCGGCGACCATTTACGCAATTCCTGCTCGACACTATGGCGACTTTGCAACGTTGTGACTTTTGTGACGTTGCTCGCCTCAGTGTCGATACAGTCATCGTTACCTGTAATTAACCAAGTTTCTAGATCGTAATTATAGATACACGTGGACTCTAACGCGAAACATCTTGCAACACTCGATAAAAAGATGATAAAAAGAAGAAGGAAACTTGTTCGAATGGTCGAACGGTCGATATCGGCACGTATTAATGAACGCGATAACGTAAATTCCGATTTCACGTCTTTACCTTGGAGCAATTGGCCACGCATCCGACGTCACCTGGTAACTCGCGTCTGTCTCATCCTTTGCCGATTGCCGCCGACGTCTCATCCGCATGCGGGCTGTCCGGCCACCGCCGCCATTTTTACTCACCACTCCACACCGAGGCGCGCCGCAGCGACGCGTCCCGACGCCCGATCCCTTCATTCATTCGCCTCGTTGCTGCGACGTGAATGAAACTCTTTGACATTAAGAAACCCTTTTACAAGTTTAAATTTAGCTCGTTTTTATAGAAAGCGAGTAAAAATGTCTACTCATGCATTAGAAGTTAAATGTAACTTTGGAACATTCAGAGACGTTTATAAATTATGTTTTTATAAGATCTTAGCCGACTTTAGACCGATCTATAATTTACGTTGGATTCCAAAGTAGTTAACAGAACTTTGAAAAGGGAACAATTGGCTTTGAAGTAATCGTCTAAAAATATTCTACAATTATTATACAATTACGATTAAAATTGAGCATGAAATCATTACTACTTAATGCGCGCAATTTAATGTGTTATACATATCTATACGACGATGTCGTTTAGCGCAAAGAAAAAGCACATCCTCTTCCTCTTTTCACTTGGACAAATCTCGAGGCAAAATTATATCGCGGGATACACAATGAAAAGCAACGGTGACAGTGACGAATTTATTTTATAAAAAAACATGTAAACTACATGTGAATATAGAGTTGAACTTCAGTTAGATTTATATCTCGCTTCGGAAAACATTCCCCTGCGAACGCACGTGCACATGCTGATGATAGAGATAGTGATTGCAGTGGTGGTGATGATGACTTGGCTCGGTAGCTACTGTCGCTTTCTTTCCTTAATGTCCGTAGTTACATATTAGTTCGTAGAAATAATTAAATATGTACACAATGTGTAATCGTTTTTGTCTCTCATTCCCTTTCCCTTCGTTGCCTCTCGCGCTCGCGTGCCAACTCCATGGCATAGTCGTACGGCGAGCCTCTTCTGAAACCGAAATGAGATGATCCTTTAAGATGATATCAATCAAGAGATCTCCAGTCGGGCATCTGTCCTTACCTATCCCGATGTCGGTCTCTGTCGCGATGACGATCCCTGCTCCGGTCTCTATACGATTTGTCTTTGCTGCGGCTTCTATAATCCTTCTGCCTTCTATTTCGGTCGCGACTGCCAGATCTTCTGCCATGCCGGTCTCTCTCGCGATCCCGTTCGCGAGCCTTGTCTCTGTCACGCTCCCTCAATCTTTCGCGTTCTCGATCGCGCTCTCTGTTCTTGTCCTTACGGTCCTCATCGGTTCTGCAAAGAGACACGTTCGAACGGAAGTATGACATTGGCTGTCTCGATTGCAAGACTCGATATATATGCGCAGAGAAAACAAGATATTTGTACATATTTTATCTATTCCCAAAGTCGTCTACTGTACGTTAAAGGCAATAGTTTTCTAGACAAATTTATCCTCGAGTCTTCCAAGACAAACGCGAGGAACGATATTTTTTTTTAGTTTCTACATCTCGAAATACGTAGGGCGTTTAAATTTCCGAGAATTATTGGTGAGATGATCCCTATGCATTTATCCAAGTATTATATAGTAACGTGATCGTTGTATTCATACCACGTGGACGCACCTGGCACGCCACTGGCTCATACGTTCGGCCTCGCCCCACTGAGCCTCGTTGTCGGGGATATGTCGGGGTTGCTGGTTACGCAACGTCAAATTACCATTGTCCTTGCGTCCGTCTTTGTTGCCGTACTTGCCGTGGCTGTTGAGAGTGATCGGCGGTTTAGCGTTTCGCGCATTCACCTGCTGTTGCGGGAAACGCTCGGCCAACCGCAGCTCCAAGTCCTTTTGGATCGGTACCGGTATCCGCGGAAACAACGTGGAGAACCACTCGAGTTTGGTGAGGAATTGCTTGAGAATGTCGCCCATTTTCATTGTCTGCCCGCCGCCCGCCTTCACGTCTAACTCCTCCTCGTCCTCCAGATAATCACTGTACCAGCTGAACAAGTCTGCCGGTGGCTGTGTGTATCTAATCGTAATTACATATATATAATCATAATCGTAAGCAGCTTATAACTTGACTTGAAGACGGTCAGATGTCGCGAGTCTAGCCTACGGGGTCTGGAATATTCAAGTGACTACTCGCAGCAGTCTTCATTAGTGTATCTATGCTAAGTCAAGCAGAATTACCCTCTTAACTGCCATGCGTATATACATATGTACGTACACATGTACGACTATTAATCCTTTATCCGTGATAAGAGACTAATAGATTTACATCACATATACCTAATAGATTGATATTTTACATAACTTTCAAGTTTACAACTTATTGTTATGCCGAAACTGAAAAACATAAAAAGAAATTAAATATAATTAACTGGCAAATATAACTAATTTTTTCAAAATGAATCTTTTAACTAAAAATATATTTCCTGAAAACAAAAGTTGCGATAAAATTATCATGCGTTTAATAGATAGATAAATTAAGACGACATAATGTATAAGATAAGACTCACCTAATATACATAAATCCTAAAGCACGTATGTAGGGTGAATCCGGGTGATTAATGAGCCCATTCAACTGCTTCCTGGTTAGCCTCAGCGTGAAGAGTTTGTACAGCAGACAGTACGCCGTGGAAACAATTCCGCCAGCTCCCACGCCTCGTACCTGCATGAACCGCTAAATTTACACCCCCCCTAGTCAGTTGAATCACATTCGTGTTACCGTACAATATATGGACCGAGTACATGCTACTCTGCAATTAAGTGGTGCGGTTAACACTCTCTGCGTTAGACGATAGTAATAGTACCAAGCTGTTTAAATTCTTTTAAGCATTGGCAATACTACCATCGTGCAAACTTTGCAATTTCAATTCACCAAAATTTTTCACTGTTTAATAATTCGACTGATAGATTTTAACAGAATCAAATGACACTCTTTCCTACTGCATTGTGTCATCGTTACATTCTATAACAAGTATCAGAACTCCACCTCTGCTTCATATCATTCGTATTGTTCGTATCATCATTGTAATTTTAACTTTTCATCTTGTCTTAGTTAAAAATAACGGTGTAATTTCTTTTTAGTAATTTCTCGGTAAACATTTCGTTTACCAAGTGTAGCTGGACATTTAAATGACATGAGAACGAAATGTTGAATAAAAGAAAGAGCGAGAATGTAGAGATGGGTTCTGCCAATGTTTAAATTCCAAAAATTTGTCTTGTAACAATATCGCGTTATACAGCATCGAACATACTGCTGCATTCATCAATCAGTGTACTACTCTTGTCTGATAATTCATCCATAGATCGCCGGTTAAGTGCAATACGAATATGTTTATTATACAAGCTAATATAGCAATATGTTTATGCAACGTGTCTCACAAGCCTTAGACCCGGTTGCACCAGTGTTACTTTGGCTTTAAGCTGGATTTAAACACGTGTCTATCTTCATCTTTCTTTCTAAATAAATAAAGACACACATCTCACTTAAAACCAAAGTAACAGTTAGTGTAATCGAACCTTAGGATCGCAACAAATGCATCATTGCGAATTATGAAAAAAAAAGTAAGAGGAAAAAAGTTCGACGTTCTTTCCGAGAAAACATACTCACGCCTCCACACATGCCGGTTTGGCCCGCAGTCTTCCTGCTACCTTTCTCCCATGGTTCTAGGTGAGAGACCTTGTAGTAGATCTCGTCAATGACTTCGTGATAGGTCTTGAGTTCGTACAGATTCACCTTGAAATAATGTGACGACTGAATGTTGGTGAGAATCAAAGGATTCAAATTCATAGTCCTTTCATTGCCCCATAACGGCAATACGTTTGACTTTTTACCCTCCTTTTGAGCTGGCTTACGTTCCTCATCGCAGCCGCTTGAGTTATTCCATGGAGATCCTGAAAAAAGAAAGATTCAGTGTGTCTCAAGTCATCTCGAGTGATATTCTTATCCACAGGATATTAAAATGTTACGTCTATGCATAAACTAATTATATATAATATAATAAATATAATATAATAAAAATAATAAAACAATATAATATAAAAATAAAAATATAATAAATTATAT
>VBVR01003992.1:0-15720 GCA_011638315.1 Tetramorium parvispinum
ATTGTAATATTAATCAAACAGATTTTATATTTTATTGTGATAGATATGAATAAATCAGAGAGAATTTATAAAAATCTTCCAAATTTTAGTTACCCCACGATTTTTAGGCTAAAGTTTAAGAGAAAATTCTCTCCGTGTTGTTTCCAGCAACTTAGATAAGATATATTCAGTGAAAGAAAACGGAGATGACGTATTTTTAATTTTTAACAATTCTAACTTATCTGTCGCAGGTGGTATTTTCTTCGCGAACAAGATGCGACAGCAGGGGTACGTCACGATGTTGGATCCGCTTCAAGACGCGTTCGGGGAGCGCATGGGCGGTCTCCTCTTTTTGCCCGCTCTGTGCGGCGAGGTTTTCTGGGCGGCGGGTATCCTCGCAGCCCTCGGCGCCACGCTGGCGGTCATCATCGACATGGACCAGGGCACCTCCGTCATCCTGAGTGCCTGCATCGCGGTTTTCTACACTCTCTTCGGCGGTCTCTACTCCGTAGCTTATACTGATGTCATTCAGCTCTTCTGCATATTCATTGGTCTGGTAAGCGATCGATCACAATTGTCGAAGCCTATCGGATACTAGCAATCAGGCATAATTATTTATTTAGTGCAAGCAAATAACGTGTAATGACTAGAAATACCGCGAACAGCTAAGTTCAACATAATTGCTTAAACAACTAATTAGATTTGGAAGTATATTTGGAAACATATTTGAACAAAACTAAATATATTCAATAGTAATAAAAATGTACTCTATGTAATCTACAGTTCAAGTAAAATTTATTTCAAATAAAGTAAAGTAAAAGAATAACTTGAAGTTAAGATAAAATAAAAAAAGTCATTATGATGCGCTATACAAATTTAATTGCGCATTTTTTTCGTATCTCAGGTAAAATAAAAAAAATTCCGATAAATGTCACAGTCTACTTGACCCGTGCAAGCGTTCGAACGGACGAGTCTCTGGTACAATATAAACGTCCCAGTTAATCGATATCGTAGCCCCGCTACTGCGAGCATTTGTATTACCAAATTTATACTCGGTGACGTATAGGTGGTGACCCACTTCCCGAAAGAACGTTATCGAGCTATTATTTCTACGAGGCTCTGTTCCTAACAGGGAGACTTCCGTTACAACGGCGAACTTTAAAGCTTCTCAATGCAAGATCTTATCGTTTTAGACACTCCTTTTAGCAGATTAATTTGCTCGATCAACATTAAAGTCTTTTGAAGAAGAAATAGGTAGCTCCTTCTTCTGTTAAATTTTTTCAACTCATATTTTCAAATATTATAAATGGGTAATTCTACGTAATAAAACGTATTTTCAATGCATTTTATTATTATTAATAAAATTTATGATATTAATTGAAATATATTAAAATTATGCTACGCGATTACTCTTTGTTAATTAGCTACATGTATAATATTATATTCGCGATTTATTTTAAATTCTACGGAACTTTCCCCTTCCGGACACCGTTCTGAATGCAAACTCGTCCCTCTGCGACGAGACTGCTGTCCATTAGCTGTAATTAATCGCGATAAGTCGGTCCTTTCAAATAATCGCAGTAGCGAACAAAAATCATCTATTCTGAAAAGATGTTTGAATGGCTTATATCAATCAGTATCAATAGCTTGTGTCATTTTCTGTCAATAGTGGATGTGTATCCCGTTCGCTTGGGCCAATCCGAAAGTACAATCTCTTAGTGACATGGATGTTGATTGGATCGGCAAAGTGAACCCCAACGAGTACTGGTATTATTTGGATTACGGTTTACTTTTGATATTCGGTGGTATACCTTGGCAAGTGTACTTCCAACGTGTCCTCTCCTCGAAAACCGCGGGGAGAGCTCAAGTATTGAGTTACGTTGCCGCTTTTGGTTGTATCCTCATGGCCATTCCCCCCGTCTTGATTGGAGCGATCGCCAAAGCAACTCGTGAGTACCATTTAATTATTAAACCAATTAATTAAAACATATTGTGAATCGAAAAACGTGAAGCCGTGTTGTAATATTGTACAACTGATGTCATATGATCCTCAATGTATTAATTGAAGCAAACTGATCTATTACGTTATAAAATTTTGTGGAAAATATATTCGCCATGTTTTTTTCGAAAATATTAAAAATCTGCCATAAATATTCTTTCATATTTTTAAATTTAAGAACAATATACAATATACAGTAATACACAATATACAATACACAATAATATACAAGAAAGTTTTTCTTACGTCATCTTTTATATTACTAATGTTGTGTAGTCAATCAAAGTAGAAGAAATTTCACGAACAAATATTTAAGTAAAATGCGTCAATTTGGTGATGTTCCCTCATTTACTTGAAGAAAGACATCTTAAGGATCTTTCTGGCGATGGAAAAGTACTCAATTTAGCTGCGTTAATAATAAAACGAGGTGTTTTTCATTTCTCTCCACCCCGAAGATAGTCGCTGTCTCGCCCGAGGGTGTTGTAACAGGATCCCCCTTCGCGAACCCCCCCCCCGCTCCTCGCTCGAAAGGATCGAATTAGAACTCGGGTTGCCCATCGTCCCACGCTTCTTCTTGTATTCAGAGGCTACTTGACATTTGGTGGCGCGACAAAGAGAAGAACTGCTGGTATTTACAAGCGGCGCGGCGGCGAACGCGAAGGGCGCGGACGGCCGGAGGGGTGCCTGGGTATATTCGCGTGTGTGCACAATAGCGTGGGACCCCGCCATGTGGCGTTGCCTTTGCGAGGGCGAGGGTCGTAAATGCGACGACTCGCCCGCTGTAACGCGAACGTGCGGCTACGTCCCCGGAACTAATTCCGTACCCTGCACCGGTATGTTGCGGAAGGACCCCGAACACGCAGACGGTTGGTAAGAGAGAAGGAAAGAGAAAGGAAGCAATGTAGAAACTAAATTGTGTGACTACGGGCATGACGTCGGACAAAGACGGTAGACAGACGGTGAAACAAGTAGTATACAAGTCGAAGCGACAGACAAAGACAACGGGAGTTCTCTTTGCCCTTTGGAGTGCTTTATATGTTATTCTAACTACATTAGTCATATATAGAGCGGCTACAGAATATAATACCGTATTCCGCACTGATATACATTAGGAACATCCCAGGCACTCAGATTGGCAGCAAAGAGAAACAGAGAAATGGGGGATTAAATTACAATCGGTGTCGCATGTGGACGTGATAAATATAAAGATAAATCAAAGGAACAGAGAAATTTAATTAATCAACGCAAACGAATGTTTGCGCAAACCTAAAGAAAACCATGTATTAACTATGTATAATAATTATGTCGTAGCTTGGAACGAGACGGGGTATACTGGTCCTTATCCTTTCACGGAGACGGAGACCAGCATGATTCTGCCGTTGGTCCTGCAACACCTGACACCGGACTTCGTTTCCTTCTTCGGGTTGGGAGCGGTATCGGCGGCGGTGATGTCTTCTGCGGACAGCAGCATCCTCTCTGCTAGTTCGATGTTTGCTAGAAACATTTACAAATTGATCTTCCGTCAGCGGGTAAGTCCCTCGAGTTGCATCTCCCGCTGCTTACGATCCCGCCCGTAACTTCCGCTTTATCCATCCTGCATTCATACATGCGGCGAAATCACTCGACACGACGCGGCGACGTATCGCACACGTGTCGATGCATATCTTTAACGCGTATAAGGCAAAACTTTATAATAAGCTTCTTGTAAAGTTTTCCGCGTCGTCGTGAATAACACGACGAAAATTAGTTCGTAATTACGCTGGTCTTATTTCGCGTCTGTAAACTTTTGATTAACGCGAATTTACTCAAGGATTGCAAAATTAACATTATTTTCGTAATTATTTCTTCAGGTAGATTACGATTATTGTTGACGGGGTATCAAATGAGAATTTCTAAGTAGTTTTTATCAATACCATTTATTACACATAGCTACATGTATAGGTACAAACTATACCTTGTAGGTACTGCGTCAATGTTAGCACTGTTTTAATTATCTTTTCATTATGCACTCACATATCGATTTCTCGTGTCCGCGCCTTTGTTATTTCAGTTTAACGTATGACATAGTGTGTTTTTCGTAAACTTCGCATAATGTATTTCCCATCTCCTTCTTATTCCGGTCGATACTGACCCACGTGGGTGCGCGATCTTCGTATCTGCTGTGCAGGCGTCGGAGATGGAGATCATCTGGGTGATGCGGGCGGGGATCGGCGTGGTCGGCGTGCTGAGTACTGTGATGGCCCTCACGATACCGTCGATCTATGGCCTCTGGTCCATGTGCTCGGACTTGGTCTACGTGATCCTGTTCCCGCAGCTATTGATGGTGGTGCACTTCAAGGACTACTGTAACACCTACGGCAGCCTGTCAGCGTATATAATCGCCTTCCTGGTGCGCATCAGCGGCGGCGAGCCGATGATGGGGCTGCCCGCGCTGATACACTATCCGGGCTACGACGAGGAAACATCGACGCAAATGTTCCCGTTCAGGACAATGGCGATGCTGATGTCGCTGGTGACCCTGGTGGGGGTGTCGTACGGCACGCAGTTCGCCTTCCTGACCGGGCGACTCGCGCCGGGCTACGACGTCTTCAGGTGCGTGGTGAACATCCCGGAGGACGTCGAACGGGTGGGCCCGGACCCGGCCGAGGGTGAGCAGATGGCGGTCCTCGCTGCGGGCGTCGGCAGACTCTACGGCAGCAAGGACGAATCGAACGGCCGAGTGAATCCTGCGCTCGAGCCGGACTACGACATGGAGCCGGGATGTACGATGGTTGGAGGTCAAGCGGACGGCGTCATCGGCGGCGGCGGCGGCGGGGTCGGCGGCACCGGGGGACACCTGGTGCCACATGTGCCCGGCGGCGTGTCCCGACAACCGCAATCCAGCACCGCGTTCTAACTCCTGGTTCCGTGATCGGATGCTGTGACCAACAATAAGTGCGGCGGTGCGGATCTCTGTCTTTCGTTTCCTTTCCCTCCTCCCCTCTTTCTCTTCGCTCCACCCTCGCGGTCCTTCTCTTCTGCTCCCCTTTCGCTTGCGCGATTCGTTCGGAAAGCAGTCGGCTTGCCTCGGATTCTTGACTGCCAGCCGTTGTTGCTTTTTTCAGAGGTATGTTTAAGTTAATTTGACTATGTGTTTTTCTCAATTCTTAAGAACATAGCTTTCTGATAAACGCAATAGTAGATTATTCTACAAGTAAAGTTTAATTTCGATCAGTTGCGCGTTAATATATTGTTACAATTAAGATGTGCACGTTAAAATCTTTTATTTGTCAAAAATATTAATCGAATCATTGCTGAAATAATTTTGACGGAAATTGAACAAGAGTTAATACTAGAACGTCCGATTTGCCTCCACATTACTTTACATCTTGAATCTAGTTAATCGACACAAGGCGCGTACATTTAACTAACATTGCTTCTTCTAATCTAATATGTCGCACAAATTGTCCGTCTCGGGAACAATTTGTCGTTCTAGTGTTAATCGGCTTTCTGATTTTCCCAACCAGTTGCGTAAACCTACGGTGTCCCGTTTTCCAGTTCGTATTTCCTTTTTCTACCCGCCTTACGACGACGGAGCTCCGAGATGAGCCAACAATGCGGTGGCCTGTGGTAAGTTCGACACGAAGTTTCTTTCGTATCTATCCGCGTATCTATGAATGCGTATTTGCGCGCGCGCGCGCGTATGTGTGTATGTATGTATGTGAGCGTGCATGCGTGCGTGATTGTCTCTCTGTATGAGTGTATGCGCGTGTATCCACATGTTTGCACGCCAGTGCCCGTGTAATGATCTGTACCTGCCCGCGCCCGCTCGCGTTCGTGTTCCCGTCACTGCTCAGCAAAAGCAATAAATGAGAAAATGGGGAAAAAGGGGGGGAATAGAGAGAGAAGAAGAATAGGGTGATTGTGGAAAGTACGCGCGAGCGGCAAGGGGATAAGCGTAGTATTTCCAAACCGGAAGTCGGAGCTTCGAGCGTACTCGGGCCGGGCGTCCCTACTCCGCACCGCCAATTAGGCCTAGTGATTTCCTTGTTTTCTTTTTGGAGAGGTATATATATATATATATATGAATAAGTATATATATATATATGAAAATAATATATACAAATAAAGATATTATATATATTTAGAGTTTAAACAAAGAGCTGCTTAAGAGTGTTTTGAAACACGAACGATCTGCCTGACTCGAGAAAATCGTGAGAATTGTGAAGGGTTCTCATCGGAGCTCGATCGATCGGCGCGCGTGGCTTTTCTTCGTTAGAAATTAATTAGATCGAGTGGTCAATGTGTGTTTACATAGGTTTGTATACGAAGTCGTAGACGTATCGTGTACTTTCTCTCGATCCTGGGCGTGTATTGAACAACGAGGAATCGTAGGGGATCGCAAAAATTGAGTAACCTACGATCTCTGTGAATAATTAATGTTTGATTAATATTTAATGTCATAAGGATTTCAATCGAACCGAAACTCCAGGTAATGAAACTTGCAAAGTGAGAGATGACGAGAAGATGAATGAGATGTGTTTAAAGTATCCACTATATTTTTATTTCGCGTTTTGTGCTGAATGCAATTATATTTAACTGATAGGAGATAGATAAATATGAAACGCATTCCCAACGAAAACGTGAGATAAATATCAAATAAGTAGCCACATTTGGCATAAACGCGTGACAAAAATATATTCCAGTAGACTTTGTGATTAATATTTATCGTCACTCTGCATATCGAAAAATTGTCTTTTTAATATTAAAATATTGAGAATTTCCTTAATATTTATCGGCAAATGGATAATATCGTATTTTCCAAAAGACATATTACTTTCCGAGAGCTCGATGATCACTATTGTGAAAGAGACGTATTTCCTCTTTGTAACAATGTCTAAAATATTTTAATACCTTTTGACACTTTCTCATATATCTCAGCGATATCCTGAATATTTCTTAATTTTGGAGTATCTCGGCGATAAATATCGATCGATCGGGCACGTTAGAAGGCACGTTAGAAGAGAAACCCTGTCCATCCAGTATGCCATCCTCGCCTCTCTCACTGCAATTAGTTCGCGCTATAATTAGTTATAACGTGCATCGTAATGTCGAGTGTCCATGTCGGTGTTAGGAGAAGAGGTAAAACGAAGCTTTTGTACTTGCGATCGATCGTTCTTCCCTCGCTTCGCTCAGTCGTACAGGAACACAGACACACGAACACGTAACACACATACAGACACACACATACATACACACATTCATTTATACGCGCTAGTGTAAAAGAAACATGTGTATAGATGCGTCGTTAGAACCGGGTGGTACTGGAGGATCTAGCACGACTGCTCGTGGAATTTTAAGTTCCTCCGCGGCTCACGTGCGAGGCCGATCTCGTTATACCAACTATTAAAAGTAAGTGACTGTATGCTAGATTGAAAATTTATTTCGCTTTTAAAGAACTTTAAGATATTGGACATTTAGTAGAGAATAGAATATTGATATAACAGAGAAAAACGCGCATGGTATTAATTAATATTTCATAAAGAATTACTGTATAACATTAAACACATTTAAAGAACTCTGATCACTAAACGTTAAAATTACTATTATTTATCGGAAACTAATATCGTGTAATTAGAAATTTTTAAAATTATTTCTACATTATTTATTAATTATTAATAATTAATTATTTTTTTATCCTCTTGTGGATTTTTTATAGTATTTCAAAGAATCACATAAACAAATCTCAAAGCTTGAAACTAAATGGAGTATTTCAATAGAACGAAATTTACCGAATTTATCATATCTCATAATTAATATATATAATATTAGGAAATTTTTTAAAATACGTTAACATTAATTTTCTTATTAAAATGATTTTATTCTACTAAATTTGGTTTAGTTCTTTTAAAAAAGTTCTTTAGTGTTTTACAAACATTAATAAATTACAGAAATAAATAAAACATGATCATTTTATCGATTATCTCCGATTATAATATACTTTTCCTTGCAAGCATAGTGTTTTCGTCGCGTGCGACACGTGTAGCAGCACCGTCACTGCATACGTCAAATGTCGAACGTGAGCCGTGGAGCATCGTCAGGCAGACCGTTCGTAACGCAGGTCCGTTGTGTTTATTATATAGTATATAATGATATAAATGTATGATATAAAAATCATAAGCGATAAATACAGTAAAGAGCGAGAGAGATGGGTAACTTAGTACGAGAAAAGAGAAAATATATAGACTCTATCTCTCTCTATATATATTATACATACACGTTATATATACACGAGAAGACTAAATCCAATAGGTGTAATATCGCAGGTACGAGTTATCGCCGTCATTGTTAATTTTGAGGATCCGTTTGTTACGTGGTTCACATATAAATATATATGTATATTATTATAGCACCAATATCGAGGTTGCTATACGAGGTTGCTACGCAATACGCATAAAACGCCTAGGAACATATATAATATATTTACGCTCGTTATACCTGATTGCTCATATATTGTATTATTATTTGCCGCCAAAAGATAAGAACGCCGCGCTTCGAGACTGACAGCGTCGAGGATGAATGGTGATTTAAAACTGATCAAACTCGATTTAAGCAAGCTCCATTAGAAAAATAATTAAACGTGGATATTAAAAGAGAGTTGCATAATTAAAAAAAAAGTAACAAATATTTTAGACAATTGTTACTTCTTGTGTTGAATTTGGAGCCTTAAGTACCAAAGTTTGCTTTTCGCGGAGATTCGTCTCCGATTGACATCTCAAAGATTTTTTGGATCTTGCAAAATTCAATTAGGCGCATTCACGAAGACTTTCGGATCTCGAAACGCGACGTTGCGTGCGTAACAATGGGATGAGATACTTTAGATAATTTCGTAGATAGAAGGATGTTTTTGTACTTAGTTCCTACTCATCCGACGAATTGTGATAAGCGGCTAACTTGCGGCGAGCCTGCAAATTCAACGCGATTAAGTTTCTCGAGCCTCATCGCTCGCGCATGATCGTTTTCCGTTTCCATTGTTGCGCGAATTATAATCGATCGATTCCGTTTGTCGTGCTTGCAAAATAGCTATCTATTTTCCTCCAGACAGAATGCGTATCGGTTGTCCCCTAGAGTAGCGTGTGAGTCGAGTATATTTTTCTAGTTTACAAAGACCGGTGTTTTTAATCCCGTTAGATCAGGATTTTCCGCTTGCTGATGGAGACTCACGTTAAGACCTGCCTCCGTGTTAAATTTTTCAACATGCATAATTCGTTTGTTCTTAGACAGATGGTAGATATAAGAGAGTGCATGGAACTCTTATATGTTGGAGACTTATATGAGAAATTTTAATATCGACATCAAATATCAAATAACGTTGGACGAAGGTGATTTTAAATAATCTAACATCATATGTCGAGAAAATGAAAGAAACGAAAGAAACGAAAGAAAAAAAAATGACATATTTACAGTCCAAATGTCAAGGAATTTTCGAAGGGCTTCTTATACTTGAACGACGGCAGCAATCTGCACGCAATAGAAGTCCCCGATGTAATATGCCGAAGCATTAAGTCATTGAAAATATTATCTCTTGGTATGTGTGTGAGTGTGTATGCGCGTGTGTCATTTTCGTGAAGTGTTCAATTTCATTTTGAGGAATATCGAGGAATATTAATGAACGTGTTCATATGTTTCTTCTCACTTTCTGAAAACCGTTCGGAAAATTCTTTTCCCAAGACGACCCGTTCGAATCGTTTGGCACTTCGTTCCTCATTCATTCACATTCAAGATCACGCGCGTCTCTTTATTCACGAGCCTCTGTTCCGCGGAATTCTCCAGCGGAATCGAAAATACTCTCAGCCGTGCGACGGCGAGGGGCCGGAGGAGAGAAGGGGTTTTACGGATACCGGCGATTTTGCCGGAAGTGGCCTAGCCGTTTCCCGCTCGCGCGTCGCCGTATTATCCGCTCGTTAAGCCGGAGACTTGCCGTACGGAGGTGAAATTACGAGCGCGACGGCGCGATTCGAAACGTGAGGAGCGGAGCGCTACGCGATACAGGACTGCGGAGGAGAGGAGGGACACACTCGAGCGAAGTCGCGGCTCTCGCCGTGGCATGCATCTCCCGTGCATGCATTTCCGCTCGTTCGTCCGTTCGTCCGTCCGTCCGACATTAAGCCCCGTGCGGACTTTCACTTCGGATATTAGAGACGATGACGAGAGCGCGCGCGCGCGCCGGCTGGCTAATCCGTGACGCTCGTGGACAACGAGCTGGAGATGCGCGCGCGATGGGAGATTATTATCCTTATTATATTCCAGCCGAAGCACGAAAGTATCGGCGTTCACAATGAACCGCGTGCGAAGGCTTCGACGGTCTCGCACCAGGAATACGAAAGTAAAACGAACGAAAGTATCGCGAATTATTTTTCTACGCAGTGCGTTGCCTCTTTTTTCCGGCATCTTGCGGATTTTCCGGTGTGCTCGGAGTCGAGAGACTCAGTCGTCTCTTGATCAAGTCGTTGAAACTAACCGCGGACGTAATTTCCAAAATCCGACATTTTATGGAATTTACGTGTTTTTATTTCTCGATTTAAATGGATGACGAGGGACTTTAAAGTTTTTGAAGTTTTAATTTGTCTCGATCTTGGATTTAAGTTGTCGAGCCCGCGGGACGAATCTTCAAGTTCTGGCGTCCTTGGATGGGAATACTTTGGTAATTACATTATAAATCTGGAAGTTCTTGATTCCTTGCTTTCCTGAGTTTTTTCATCTCCACATTTGCGCTCTTCTTTGAATCCAAAAAACTAAGGTGTATTCAGATCTTGTCAGAAAAGCAGAAACCAATCAGGACTCTCACTCATAGTAAGCAATATGTGTTGGTATATACTAATATATATTGTACTGAGAAAAAATGTAGTTACTTTTGACCTCAACTACAATTTTATAATATTTTTAATGAAAATTATGGTTAATATAATGCATATAGTTGAGTTAATCATATTTCGTGTTAGAAATATTATAAAATTATAGTTGAGGCCAAAAGTAACTATATTTTTCTCTCAGTGTGCTTACTATGAGTGAGAGTTCTACTTGACTTCTGCTTTTCTGCCATGGTTTCTGAATGCGTCCTAAGATGAGAAGAAATCGTATTCGGATTTCAGCGTATATCATCAGTCACTTGATTCATTCATTTACATTTCATTTCGATCGGGCGTAATGAATTCGCTTGTTTTCGTAGATATTTGTGCTTCGAGGCTGATCCCATCGTTTCTTTTGTACGAATTTAAGGAAGGTGGAGGAGCCGCGTGTCGAGAACGCACGACAGAAACTAGTAGACATTATAGCTTATGGGAATGCTCTCATAAGACGGCCACGTATCATCAACATATCAATCGACGTACGTTGTAATCACGACGACGCAACGAGAAACCTATACATATCATAAAGTGTGCTCTATTGTATATTAGATAATTAGTCGCGGAGTGGAGGAGGTAATAAGATAAGACTATGAGATATGTATATACAACATTATGTACCCTCTTTAGGGCAAACACGCTCGTCGCTCTTGGAGCGAAAGGGGATACTCGTGTTTCATTTCCAGCCGCGAGTGTCCCCGATCTTTATGCGCTCAGCTCCACGCCGTTTATTCGAGAGACTCGAATTTTGGAAACCACCCGTTACCACATGTCGCATCGATCTTGTAGATTATTAAATTTAACACTTTTCAGAATTCGAATCGCGATATAAATGGCTGAGGTGGAGCAAAAATGTTTTGGATCACTTCCTTTTTTTCTTGACGAAATGAATCTTCGTAAGAATCTAAGAACATGAATAACAATTTCACTGGATATCTACTTTGTATTCCATTGTTTCCATTTGCAACGCAAAATCATTTCCTTCTTACCTCTGATACCTTTTGAGACGAGACTTTTCAAAGAGACGATGAATTTAGTCTCGAGAAGCTTGCGCATAAAGATTCATTTCTCTCCGCAGAACGACGTTATTCCGCCGCGGAATAAAATCGCGAATCAACAGGCCGATTTGCGTCGTGCGAAAGCGAGAAGAATATAAGCGGAAACGCAAACTTGAGGTAAGCTCGAGTAAGAATTTAGCGCGGACGATCCTGCAACCGAGCCGAAGATCGTCGATCACTTACCCGCTTGGAGACCAAAAAATGGCATACTTAATGTTGCGCGTCCCAAACGCACGGGGTAACTTACCTAATTACGTAGAATAACTTATTAATCATGTAAAAAGCAAAGCGTTTCCCTGACTCAAACCTTATCCCCTTTCCTTGCCATCCCGCTCGGAGGAGTATATCCATGTATATGTATTAAAAAGCGTTACTGTATTATATGACATTATACGTGTATAATTGACAAAACGAAAGAGATGTTGATTGTAAATGTTAAAAATAAACGGTGTACAAAAATGTCGGGTTCATATTTGGCATCGCCACGTCGACTGTGCGATTCCACAAGTCCACGAGAGACGAGTTCGTGTGTGCTCGGCGGCTTAAAGATAGCTTTTGAGGTACCTTGCCTGAAACTCTTCCCCGAGACAAAGCTGATTTATTTACCTTGAAGTCTGAGAAGCAACGCTCCGCGCAATGACGCCTTAAGGGGATAACAGCAGGTAAGATATAAGTTTACGAGGCAGCGAGTGCCTGAGAAAATGAGAACTTCTTATAAATTTCCAGACGAGGATTAGCGACTCAAATATAGTAAGATCGTTGTATGAATAATAACTTCAAAGAACACGTTGTTAAATCCCTTCTTGACTATGAATACCAACCCCGCCGTTAACCTTTGCATCCTTTAAAAGAGCATGAACCCTGGTATTTGAAGAGTTGAAAATTACACAGATCTAAGCCGCGCGAAGAGTTCGAATTTTTCACGGAGGAGTGGAAAAGGGAGAAAATTTGGAGGAATCGACGAGTCGCACTCGCGCCAATCAGTCGATCGCGGCGTAAACTCGCGCATAACTGCAGTCGGCTCGCTTAAACGACTGTTATGGAGCTGGTTAGAAAGTATACTTCCGATAAAATTATTACGTTAACGTACTCTTACCACAGGTAAGCGTGTCAGACTTTACATTTTTATTATTCCACTTATGTTCCCCTGAGGATACGACGTAATATCGGTAATACGATGTAATACATGATACGGACGTACTTTAATATTTATAGATCGTCCGGAGAAAACCTCTGGAGATCCGGCATTCATTTTTCAACGTGTATACAAGCTTTGCGGCGGCCACGCAACATCGAGCGTTTCAGTTTCGCGGGGCCGGCAACGTGGTCAGGGGGCATGGCTCGCCCTCGCGCCGAGGCGGCCGCGGAATTCCCGATATTGATATGCGCTTTTAGACACTCGACGGCAGGAATAGAAAGAGAGCTCTTAGTTATTCATGCCCTCCCAGTATCCGAGCCGTGAGAATCGATAAATCGACCGTCCGACGTCCGACTGTGTCGGCCGACTAACCTTATGCCGAGCTCTTCTTCGTCTCGCCGATCTTCCTTCGGTTGTTGAAAGCTCAGACACCATTCCTCGTTGAAGATTGTGACAGTTAAATGGATGAAATTAAATCCAAAAAGGTTATTTTTTATATTTATTATATTTGGAAAAAGAAAACTAATTGCATGACTAGAAAGAATATATAGTCTTAATAAAGAGAAAATCAAATCTGAAATTCGAATTTTTAGCTTACGACAAGAAGATGGATTTATTAAAAAATTTGCGTGAAATAAGTATTGGAAATTCCCAAGAGATATTAATTTCCTCTTCCTTTTCTAGTGTAACGGAACGGGATAAACAAAAAGTCGAGAAATCGACGTGATTCCTTATCAGCGTATAGCGGCTTTATTATTAGTACAAAAAAAGCGTCTTTACAAAATAAATAAGTTACAGGCTCCAAATGTGGAAAATCGAGTTTTCTCGTTCGTTTTCCGTTCTTCTTTTTCTTCTTCTTCTTTTTTTCTTCTTCCTCACTGCTCACTTTTCTTCGATAACGACGAAAGTAACGTTCCGTTAAGCAGACGCTTTCCTGGAAGCCGGGAATATGAAAGTGAAAATAATATTAAAAGAAAGAAAAAAAGAGGAAACGTGTTGTTCTATCGGCCGTTCGCGGGAACGCGCCTGCCATCAGGACGAGTATTTTTTCGCTCACAATTTTCCCGACCGAGAACCCATCGTTGTTAAATCTTTAGCACGAATTTCGCGGACTTTCACGACGCGGCGGACGGTCCTCGCACGCTTCTCCCATCAGCTGCCGGATAAAGATGCTCCCGTGGAAGACCTCAAATATATCCGCGTGATTATTAATGACACGTTCGACGGGCAACAACGGGATGCCTTGATCTTCTTCGGTTATTCACAATGTTATCACATGTCCTGGACATCTGCTCTGTAATTGTGGACTACAAAGGCTAATCATCGTTCGATTAAAGCCAGCCTCTCGGATCGACGTCCGTTTCCTGATAGCGCGTAATCGATCGTGTCGGTCAATCCGAATTGACGAGTCTCGACGTCGTGATAGATCGAATTTGCGTCATCCAATCCGGGAAATCTGATGGAAGCCGACGTGATTGAGCATGGAGATCGTCTCGCCGGGTGAACACATGTCTGGATTAGTATTGGTATCCTCCATTGCTGGCGTAGCTTTGTCCGCCACCACCGCTCGGAGCACCGTAGCTCGACGACGGTCTGCCACCGCCACCGCCACCGCCGGAATAACCGCCACCGCCACCGCCGGAATGACCACCACCACCGCCTCCGGAGTAACCACTGAGAAAATCATGAAAGAAACAATTGATTGGTAGATTCGAAAAAGTCGATAAGAAACGAATAAAAGAACGTTGGAGAGCAAATGAGAAATTATATATAAAATTTTGTAAAATTTAATAATACCGAACAAGAATTATTCAAACGGTGTTTTGCATAAAAGGAAACAAATGATTCTTGCTGAATAGTTTTGCATTTATTTCTTACCCGCCTCCGCCGGAATATCCACCACCACCGGAATATCCACCGCCGCCATTGCCGCCACCGCCGGAATATCCACCCCCACCGCCAGAGTATCCGCCGCCACCGCCGGAATATCCGCCGCCGCCTCCCGAGGGTGCACCGTAAGTTGAAGACACTCCACCACCACCGGAGTATCCACCTCCTCCGAAACCGCCACCTCCGAAGCCGCCGCCACCGGAACTAGGCGCTCCATAGCTGCTCGAGGGTTTGCCACCCCCTCCGGAATATCCACCGCCACCGCCACCGCCACCGCCACGCGGTGCCCCGTAGCTCGAGGACGGTGGTGCTCCGTAGCTTGAGGAGGGTGCCCCACCGCCGAAACCGCCGCCGAAACCTCCGCCACCGCCGGAAGGTGCTCCGTACGTGGACGATGGTCTACCGCCTCCACCCGACGGTGCTCCATAAGTCGAGGACGGTTTACCGCCGCCACCGCCGAAACCACCGCCGCCGAATCCGCCGCCGCCGAATCCGCCGCCGCCGCTAGAAGGAGCGCCATAGGTGGAAGTTGGAGGACGGGATGGTGCCCCGTAGCTGCCGGAGGGACGAGATGGAGCTCCATAGCTGCTGGACGGTGCCCCACCGCCTCCGCCTCCAAAGCTAGGTGCTCCGTAGCTACTGGAAGGTGCTCCGCCACCGAAGCCACCACCTCCGAAACCGCCGCCTCCGCCGCTGGACGGTGCCCCGTAGCTGGAGGACGGAGGTGCCCCATAGTTGGAGGATGGAGGTGCTCCGTAGCTGGAAGACCTG
>VBVR01003993.1:0-15713 GCA_011638315.1 Tetramorium parvispinum
TATATATGTGTGTATATATATATATATATATATATATATATATATATAGTAACATTGTTCTATTAATGATATTATTTTAAATTGTTACTCAAATTAAAGTTTTGAAGAACAATCTGTCAGGCAACCGTGCTACTCACATGCGCCTTATTTGCCGACTCAAATGCTGCAAATATGCCGATATGTCTATACGCAGACATGAATGTGCTATATCGGCACAATGCCGATAGCTTGCTATCTGAGAACGTGGGAAAAATGTTCCAAGCACGTCGCTATGAAATATAGTCGTATTAAATAATTTATTTAAATGAACAAAAAATTGAAGATTAAATTGATATAGATAAATGAACGAATTTTTGTTAAATAAACTTTTCTAATAATTAATATTTTACTAATTCTTAAAAATTTATTGCTAAAATAAATTATTGATAGTTTATATAAATAACTATTTAATATTTCTATTAATAATTATAATTTGTCTCGTAGTGTAATTGTGCAATTCTAAAAAAAACATATGTACAAAAAAAAATTAAATAAATAAAAAATACTTCCAACCTACGGTTGGCAACAGTCGAAAGTAAAAATAAAAATAAAAATTACGAGACATGCCGATTTATATAGCGTTAATTCGAATTAAAACTTTTTTTTAAAATAAATTCAAAATGTTCAAATTGCAAAAATCACAAATTATAGTTGCTCATTACACAAATAAATAAATGAGCAATTTTTGTTTTTTATAGATTTCGAAATTTATTGGAACATACCTATTTATGAAAAAAAGAGAGAGAAAGAGAAATATAGAAAAAAAAAACATTTCAACCTCTTGTGTAGTACTTCAGGCGTTCCTAAAAAATTAGTGTATCTCGAATGTATTTGTGATGCTTAGTACGCCATTTCTGCACACAGCATGTTTTAAATACGCTCTGAAATAAAAATTGACAAAAAATGAAATGAAAAAAAAAAATTGACAATACTGAAAATCTATAATTCACGTTACGCATAGATTTTCAATATCGTCGACACACATTTCGAAACACCATGCCTCGTATTAGCACAGTTTCGTGATTGCAGCACAACTTATCGACACAACAAATCATAATTTGCTTGATTGAAGCTACCGCCATCTTCAGGCCATTTGCCAACTTTGACGAAACTCTACTCGCGCTTATTATCGACACGGTAATTCTTTCGGCATTACTCAACCAATCAAGATTGAGGGGGGGCTAAAAATGGTTTGCTTTATTAGCGTAATAATCAGTTTATCGCGACTGAATTTTATACTTTTCATCCAGTCTCTTTTTCTAATGTGTAAGTATTCTTGCACATTTTATCCTACGTATAGAAAGTACAGACACAGCACCGGAAGAACAAATTTAAGATCTCGACAGTCGTAACATCGAAAACTCAAACACGAGATATTAACCTCCGCCATATTTGATACATTACATATTAATCATCGTCGATTAAAATACGCATCACGTAAATACATTGCAATTAAAAACATTTTGTACTATTTTTTTCTACTATACTGAATCAATTGCAATTTAGATCCTCTGCGCAAAAAAACGATGGATGCCATTTCATTGACATCCATCATACATGTGAAGAATTTTTATTTAATTTTTATTTTCGAAACTCAAAACTTGATATAATATTTATATATTTAGAGATAAATCTGTGCAGTGTAATATTAGATTGACGTGTTTAACACGCTCGTTCTCGAATAGCTTCAACTTTGAAAGCGATCCCGTCGCTTTGTGAAATGTCGCGAGAGATATACGGAGTGATCTAAGAAAATAAGCAACAAAACATGTACATACCCATTGTAGCTTTACAAAGACAGGACAAAGGTACAGCGAAGAGACTTCTTCTCGGTTTCTCACAGAACTCGAGTTTATCTTTCGGAGATTTGGAATTTTTATATTCAGGTAGAAGATAGGGGGCCACAATGATGTCAAGTTCATTGAAGTGACGTTAAAATGACTTTTAAATGAAACTGAAATTTAGTGATAAATGAAATCCTAATGGCATCATCGTGATATCATTGTGAATTTTACGTTCTACCTGGATTTTGTGAGAAAAAAAAGCTTAAAAAACGTAATAATTTATCGTAAGTCATCTCCGTTACGAGAATCAGATAGCCTTATTTGTTTCCTTAATGGACGTGAAGCATATTCAGAATTCTTCTCGATCCTCCGTTCCATCGTCACGCGACCGCGTCGCAGAGGCAGAAACGGGGGACACGCGATGAATGAGCGCGCGAGGCGGCGATTGCAAAACGGACGTTGCGCTGTCGCAACGATAACGGAGTGTTAACGCGGCTGTCCGTCCCGACGTTACAATGATTAAGGCGTGGCTATCTTAGCGTGCCTATTTATAGCCGGACGCAGCGCGCGACGGTGCGCGCCTTTCACGCGAGCGATCGTGCAGAAAGCGCGATCGTCGCGCCTTGTAATTGATATGGGACCTCGCGCGTACCGTCCCGATCTCGATGATCGGCGTAATGGCGCGTCGAAGAGGCGGCCACTGATTTTCGTGATAATAATCGAATTTGTCATTCGCGGAAGGAAAACCACCGTCCGGCGAGCCGATTGAAAATCACCGTCGATTGTCCTTTCGAATACCGAATACCGGACTTTTCTCCAATCAGCAACCATTATTTTTTAAACATTTAAAAAATATTTAAAAAAATAATGGTTGCTGATTGGGTCTTCGCAGGTTGCCCTAAACTCTAGTTCTTTAAATCTTAAGAATAGCGATTCTGGGGCGTAAACTTTTTTCTGAAACAAATTTTGAAATTCTTTCGAAATTTTTTCGAGATTCTTCAACATTTGACGTTAATCCGTGCACCATTGTTATTGAACTTCAAGCAGTTTTAAAAGCGTGAAATAACTAGAACTTCAGAGGATAAGTTAGAGACTCGCAATTTACCAGCGAAGTGTCGTTCGATTCTTTTAGATTTTTTTTTTGGCATCGAAACACGACCATTGAACTCGTTCCATCGGAATTCCGTTACGAAGATATGTGGAAAAAAGACTTTCTCTTTTTACAGTCCACTGTACATATTGACGATATCAAAGTTTTAGAATACGGTTTCTTTCCAATTTAGTATTTTTTACAAATATTTTTTTCCGATCATCATTTATTATTATTATAACATTTTTGACGCAATTTGCTATTCTACCGAAAGTGATCATGTATGAAGAGACAAAGCTTTCCCCGAATCTCAATCAAGTTCCTCAGATACGTGCTTCTGCGAATTTACCCATGCAATTGCTATAAATGTCAAAAGATGGCAAGAAGGCGATCTATCTTCAAGATAATAATTCTTAATTCTTGATTTTCCGCCGATGGGACAGTAATCGTATCTCATCTCCTCTTCGTCTCGTACCACCAGACTATTTTTATCGAAACCGATTACGCGATTATTCCGCGAATCGTGGCTGCAAATTTAACGCCTTTTCTCCGCGGTCGTCGACGAGGTCAATGTTGTGCCGTTTCGCAAATTGCCGCAGAACAAAAATTCGAATCGATCCAGTTTCCGAATTAAACCGGACGCAGAGTTAAATAATAAAAACTAACTCCGGCAATTTTCTCAGAATGATTCCGTACTAGAAGTGCGCTTTCGGAACTTCGAGACGCATCGGAAACGCCGTTATCGCTTCGCCCCTTCGTACCATATGTATGCAATTCTACCTGTCCGTACAAGCAATACGCGGTTTTCCCATCGATAAATTATGGATAATCGAGTAAAGAGGAGCGCGGCACACAAAGGCGCGCGGATAAAACCGATTTCTCCGCGCGCGCGAAGAAAATCGAAGTAAGAGGGTAAACGAGAGAGAGAGAGAGAGAGAGAGAGAGAGAGAGAGAGAAAGGCGCGCTTTGTGATATTCTACACATTTTCCACGCACCTGCCCATGCGTAACGAAGGTATTAATTTCCGCGTTGTAGTCGTATTCATGCAATTAGCAGGATTTCGTTCGAGTGCACTTCGAGCGACCCTCTGCAACATTACTCGATATGCAAATCATACCCTTTTCACAGTGCACTACATATCGCGATTTGAATCACGAATAAATGTACGTACTCACGCATCGGTCGCATCGCGATTTTTCGCCATTGATAGAACGTCCGTTTTCCGGACGTTCCGTAATTGCGTCCGTATAATTAATCGATCTCGGTGATAAACGTCCTTCGCGACAACGCGACTCGCGATCCCGTCCGGCAAGACCGTTCGTGGTCGGCCACCACGTCTGCGAAAAACCGATGGCGAGGGAATCATTAAGAACTTAATTTTAGCGTGGCCGGCAGGTGGAAAATAGAAGCGATGGATCGATGAAGCTTAATCCAGTCGCTGAAATCTTAAGTGTCTAATCGATAAAACCCGTCGCGCCCGTCGTTAAGCGACATCGAGACGGGCGTAACTTGTTGTCATTTCTCAAATTCGGGAGCACAATGGGGTAGAGCACCGCCCCAAGAAACGCCGATCGTAGAGACCGATTCGTAGACGCACCGGAACTCGTTAAAGTCCCATTAGGCTCTTTGGAAAAACTAGACACAATGGAGACAGACGGATCCTCTCGGCATGCAATTCCAAAAATATCTATTTATATTTCAATGGACGATGAATATCCGTCAAATGTTCGACATTACATTATTATAAATAATATAGTAGTAAAGAAATGAAACACGAAATGAATGGTTAATATTTAAATTTTTAATTTTTAATTTTTACACAGATTTGTCAGGAATAATATAAATATTCTATAAGTTGTACATTGTAAACTTACATGAATGGCAAAACTCTAAAAATCGTACAGTTTATAATAAAATTTGAATTATAAATAACGTGACTTTTGCACATAATTTTTACATATCTTTTTTTATAATGTTATATAGAATGCGAAGTTCGATATCAATATCATTTTGTAGAAATAATAATAATAATGTTAAGGTGGAGGAGGCCTCAATGAGGTCCACCTGTGGCACTCAGACTCAGAGTAGGTCCATTGTGCCTCCTCTTCTTTAGCCTACCGATTATGTCTGATTCTCCTCCAGAAGAGGAGTCAGTCTCCGATCAGTAGCTACTCGAATTAAAATGGATATATACGGGATGAGGAAACACTGGGATTTGGATCTAGGACCCTTCCTTAATTCGTTATTAATCACTCGCGTTAGTATGAAGCCACGCGTCATCCCACATTTGCGATCTTTATTTTAGTGCAGTATGTATAATATAATAATTCTGTCTCTCACTCTCCTCCCTTCTCTTATCGTATTGAATGTCATATTAAAAGAGGATATTATAGACGCAGATATAAAAAGAGGAAGTTTTTTTTTATTCTTTCGTAAATGTAACAAGATTATTATCCTTTAGAATAATTAACCGACATTATAGATTGGAATGTGTGAGAAAGTTTGTATTCAGCATGAATATATGCAGCAAATGTGGCATGGGAAACTTTTCACGATTTCTCAACGTTTATCTTCGGGTATCGTGTAAAGTCAGATTGTTGACCTCTAATCGGTCACTTGGAGGATAATAATAACATCACTCAAATTACAGTGCACAAATAATGCACCGAATAAAAGGAACTTATAAATATATTGTATATGTGTGACTTAATTTATACTCTCTTTTTCTGATACTTAATCTGATATCCTATTACTAGCTCATTACTTGAAATTAAAAATCAAGAGAGCCATGTAAAAGCCATCACACATAAAATTCCGTAAGAACATAAAACGAAACAGTAAGGAAATCGACCAATCACAATCCAATATTTGGCTCTCCGTAACCCCTCTGCTGCCAAATACTGGATTGGTCGATTTCTTTACTGTTACGTTCTTACGGAATTTTATGTATGAAGGCCTTAAGATTTATTAATCTTCGATTTGGTCTAATATAATGATAAGTGACATAACCATTCCATATAATTAATTATGCATGCTGAATTATGAATTAACTTTTGATATTAATTTGTACATAATGGTCTTTATTCGAAGCGAAAATTATTGCAAATCGAATATCGCGACTCTGTGACGAAGAGGATGGCCCGATGCCCTCGAGCGTCGTTGCCCCAACGAGTCTGTCATGGCACTCGCGCAGCAATTATGCTTCGCTCCCCTCCCCCTCGTTGCTACGGTCGCTACCATTTTCTCGACGTTAATTCGAGGACCGATCGGACGCAGACATCGGATATATTATAATCTACAGCGAATCTTTCGAATGGGGAAGCCCTCCTACTCCTGCCCCTTCCCCGTCGTGTATCATCGAACGATACGCAGCGGTATATTACCAAGGGGAGACTGCGTGGGGAAAAGGAGGTCAGGGGGTGGAGGACGGAGGGACGGCTGAGTGTGGAGAAGGGGGAGACGGCAGTGAAATGAGCCATCGGTAGAGAGGGAAACGCGATGGACATACAGAGAGAAGAAAGAGCGGGCTCCGGGGGGTGGGAAGAGAGAAAATATCAAGGGAGAGAGACCGAGAGTAGAGTGGGAAGGGGGGAACCAATCGTCGCAACGACTTAAGCGTCGTGCGCGCGCGCGCGCTCGCGCGCCTGCACGTCCTACACGTAATAGCGTGTGCATGTGTGCGCCGCGAATCACAGGATGAATATACGGACGCCGAACCTTTCAGCGATGGCTACACATGCATGTGTCGCGCGCGCGCGCGCGCGCACACACACGGGCGTCCGCGCTGCCAATTCACGGACATCGACCATGGCTATATCGAGAGTCGAGACGAATCGGGACGGAACGGGACGATGTACGATGCGAATAAGCGTGAACGAGAAGGAAGGTACTCCCTCCTTGCCCCCTCCTGGCGAGAGCGGTGCGGCACATGCGCGGCCATGGGAACGACGTTGTACCGCGCCGACCCAGGCCAAACCAATTCCTTGGTAGCAACCCGAATCATTAACTTGTTTCCCTGGCAACCCCGTCGCGACCCACACCATTGGCTGAGCGACTTCTCCCACCCGCGCGCCATCACGCTCCACGGTCGAACGGCAAACTACAGATGCCGAGATACGCTCCATCGTTCGCAACATAGCATAGACGCGGACTATAGAAGGTAGTCCCCCTTCTCTCCCCTACCCCAACCGCCGACTCCGACCCTCGTCAAGTACACACACATGCACAATGTGCGCGCGCGCGTCCGGCGTTCACGCAGGGACTTGGTTACTGGGATTGGTACAGCCGGACTCTTCCTACCCTACGACGATACGTCCTACCGTCGTACCTCGCGTCGAAATCCGAGACCGGTATTGGGAGATGAGCGATAAATCCGTTGTATTTCGCGTTAACGTGATTACATCGTTCTTTTCGATTCTGGCTAGAAAATGCTGGGCATCGAAATGCAATCGCTGCCACGTGTAGGATCATAATTATCATAATCATAATTAAGGGTCTTCAATTTTTTTAATTAAGGGGGCGATTTCAGTCGCGTTCGATTGTCAAAAACAAAATATTTACATATAATAATTTCTGCACATAAAATAGCATGCGACAAGCTCGTTACTTCCTCGTAGGAAAGAGATATATTTAAACAAGTTTTTTTAAGGGCTAATATTCTGATCGCCAGAACATCACGAGAGACTCCGTGTCCTTGATCCACGTGAGGATGGATCCCCGCGCCTTAGGGCGGAGCGGGATGCATTATGCATGGAGGCCTCGGCATCAAAATTGGAGCTTTCCTCGACCCCGCGTTGTACAACGGCACCAAGGCCGCGAGGTGTCTCTTTGTCTTTTGTTTTTACAAAGTTTCGCTTACGTACGCCCGATACATGTAAAAAAAACCACGGACAACGCGGACGCACCGACTGGGCGGAAAATTTCCGCAAGAACGCGACGAGCCAATTGCGTGCGGCTCGCGAGTCCCGAGTTTCGAGCCGGGAAGCATAAACTTGGCTTAGAGACAGTTGCGTCAAGGCCGTGCCGCGTCCGCACGGGGCCACAGACATTAAACTTCACGCGAACTTCTCACTACATTACCGCACTATATTTTATTTCAACTGCATACTATATGTTACTTTGCTGTAATTGGATTAACAGTGTTAAAATTATTACTATAATACTTGGATTATTTCGTCAATTTAAAAAAGGATTAAATTACAAAAGATAGACATTTTCAAAATATTGAAATTAAATATTGCAACAGAATAAAAAACTATAGCATAATAGGAAATCACATGCATGCACATATTAAATTAGCATTCTATGAATTTATTTCGTATTTCGAATAATAAAATTTTATAAGATAAAGAGAGAAGAAAGAACATAAATTACATTGGAACGAAAAATCGAATTCATTTTATTCACAACACACACACATACACATGCATTCTTTCTCTTTTTCTTATGCATAATATGTTCTGTTGCAGGAAAGAATGGTCATTCATTCCAAAAAAATATTACTTATGAAACCAGCATAGTATGATAGAAGTATTAATTATTAATATATGACCTTCTAATCTATGATCTTCGTGCTGAAATTAAAATCTTTCTGAACATTTTATACGTTTTTTTCGCTTAGTCATAAACCAAGAAATTTCCCAAGAGAGCTTAAAAAGTTTGGAGAAGCAAATTTTAGAATTCCGTTTAGATTTTTTTAATAATTTGATGTAAATAAATATATAATAATAAAATATACAAAATATAAATATGTATATTCTTAACATTAATTTAGCAGTACTATAATAATAAAACTTTGATGCAAGTTAAATAATTTAATCATGACTGTTTTCGTTTATGTAAATATATAAAATAATATGCAGAGATAGACTAGTAATAATATTATACGACAGTTCACGCATGATAACTAATGTTACATGTATCAAGAGTGATTCTTCAGTGGGCAAAAAGTTCCTCTAGAAATCCTGTTCGTGCAGACGATGTTACGTAAAGTTTCTGGTGTTGATTAGCGTTATTGGTAATCGATCATGTGCTGTTTACGATATGATATGAATAATAATGATATTATCAGCAGTAATTTCTTACTACGTTCTCGTTTCTCACGGCAATAAAAAATTATAACAATATTTTTACAATTATTTATTTAAATATTATTATTAAAAGAGATTCGTTTAATAATAGACTAGATTTTTGTGTATAATTACATTTACAATTTCTAACTACAACTTATTTTCAATTCTGAATACATCATTTCGTAAAACAACAATATAATTTTGCAATGTAACAAATTATTCAGTATTAATAACGTATTAAATTCTTATTAGTATCATAATTATAATTTTCAATTAAATAAAAAATTAATTATTAATTAAATATAAATTAATTATATAAAAAAAAGAAAATAATCAGCATTTTTTGACAAAGATAGAAAAAGAGAAAGATTTTTAGAAGAGCACGTGTAAAGCGGAATACCAGGGCACTCGGAAAACTCCGTACGTTTCTGACAGTGCTATGCTGTGAAATATGGCATGGACTATAGATCTGTATACATGCAGGAACAAATGGTTCTTGCCTCTGTGTGCGTGCACGATAGAACGACTGGGCGCGATAGGTAGCAGTGAGAGAAGGAGAAAAAGAAAAAGAGAGAGAGAGAGAGAGAGAGAGACAGGTGGAGAGAGAGAACACGGTACCGTTAGTGAGCATGCGCCTATAGATCCGATGGCTCCGCCTTTCTCCGGCGCGGACGATGCCTTCGAATGCCTTTGGGATTTGTCCCTGGCGAACCAATCAGCGGGCACGCTGGACGTCGCGCGGCGCGCGGCGGGTGATCCGCCTCGAGTGGGGATAGTAGCGTCAGGGACGCGCGGGTGCTGCGGAGGTAGTCGTGTTATACTGTGTGGAACAGGGAGGCAGCTAGCAGCGGCAACGGCAGTAGCATCATCGATAGCGACGACGGTGGCGGATAACTATTATCGCGGACTCGTACGAACTCCAGCCTGTACGTTCGACGGGTTTCACGAGATGCTGTCGCGTGAGTGGAAAAAAAAACCGTGATTCGTGAAAAGTGAAAACGCTTCTCGTCGAGCGAGCGACACGCCGTTGGCATCGTGTGCTGCGACGGACGAGGTAGTAGTGGTGGTGGTGGTAGTGGTGGTGGTGGTGGTACTGTCGGGACAGACACATACACACGTGCAGCCATACGTACGCACACGTGTGCGTTCACGGACACACACGCGGGCCAATCGGAGCGTGTATATAGGTGTGACTGCGCAGTCGCCATGTGAGTACCTGATAAAGGTAGAGCGAGACGTCTGTCCGTGTCGAGGACTCGGCCGACTCGTGGTGGCGTTATCGTCGTCGCCGTCGCCCGTCGAGCGTATCCACCCCTACGCCATGCCTCCGTGGGCGCTATACGTGGCACACGGAGAAGACGTCGCTAGATAGATCGTTTGTGGAGCGCTCGATCGCCGAATGCGACGACGGTCCGTCGACACGATGCAACTGTTCGATAACACTATGCTTTGTCTCTGTCTCTTTCCATCTTGTTTCCCTCCTGTTTCTCTCTCGCACACGCACACACACACACACCCGTCCCAGCGTTTCTCCGAACGGTGTTCTTCATTTTGTAATTCAATATGTCGGCGTCCGCGAGACGCCGCCACTTTGGATTCGCATGGAGGGACGGACTGCACGACCGGATGCGTGCGTGCGTGTGACGTACACGTTTTTAGACGAGCATGTCGCAGAGGAGAGAGGAAAGAAAAAGGCATCTCTTTGCGTGCCCTCTTCGACGTGTGTTATTATTATTATAATAGCCATCCGTTTGTACGTTTATAAATTGCCATGGCGAAATGCATGTGTCCCAGCCGTCCTCATGGCACAATTGTTTCTCTCTCTCTTTCTCTCCCCTCCTCTCCCTTCTCTTAATTTTTCTCCCCTCTCCCATCCCTTCTCCGTCGCGCCAACCCGCCTTTCAATCGTATTTCCCGCTCTCCTTCGGCTCCCTCGGCGCTTTCCCCCCTTTCTTGCCTCTTTCTCCCTCTCGCTATTATTCGTGCCACTAATTATGGTGGGTATATGGACTGGGGCGACATTTTGTTCGTTTGCGTGCGCACATGCCAAAATGGAATCGTCGACGTTTCGTACCGGATCGATATCCCCGGGATGGTTTTTATTCGAGTGACGGGATATGCAGAGCTCTACGTTACCATGCGAGTTTCGGCGTCGGACCTTCGTCCTGCTTGCTTACCCCTCCTCCCCCCCTTATTTCTCCGTACCTTCCTCGAAGCACAAGCCAGTAAACGTAAAATATTGCAGCAGCATTGTGACAATATTGCAATATTGCTGTGATGTTGCTGCAATGTTATAACGTTGCTACAATATTACTGTAATAGCTGTTTACTGGGAACGCATTTTTATTTTCTCTCTCTCTCTCTCTCTCTTCGTTGAGAAGCGTATCGAGTCCCAGCGTTATAAAGGGAGTTCCAGATATGGATCATTTTTTGTACGGAGAATTCGCGTTTTGAAATAAACATATATCACAGGCTAGTTTTACTCTGAAATCAAATCATTTCTGCAATGAAAAGAATTTTGAATCTGTCGCGAGCTGCTTTTCGTCTATTTTCGAATTTTTCATCGAGCGAATTAGGCGACATGAAAAATTGATTTTGAACAAAAAGGAAGAAAACAAATTTTTCAAACGTTTACGTTTTTTTTGAAAAAATATACATATATAAAAATATACATAGCTTTATAAATGTACTTAAGAACTTATTCTTCGTTCGATTTTATGTGGATTTTATTTTAACAGACTTTTACTTCTGAATTTAATTGAAAAAATATTGAAAATTAGAAATCTTTTAAAAATTGTAAATTCTCGCGATTTTTATTGAAATATGAAACAACTCCAAGTTGATTAAAATTTTTAAATGAAGCGCGACTGATTAAGTCTAAGATATCCTATATATAAAAGGAATGAAAATTTTTTCTTGGTCATAAGAAACACGCTTAATTGAGCTGTTCTGTGAGAGCAAAATTATTTCTCAATAAAATGCTAATGACATGTACAATTAATTTTTAATGTTTCAATTTATTATAGAGATAAGATAAAGATTATAGAAAGCAAATTTACAACATTTAGTTTTGTTGGTACAATATTCGGTTTGTTTAATAGATTCTTACAATTTGAAATAAGATAGATATATGTTTTCTTCCTTAAAAGAATGAAAAAAGTAAAAAAAAAAACAATTTTAATATTAAAACTACAGTAATATTGTAACAATATTAGAGTAATGATAAGATAAATGATAAGATTAGAATCAGATTAGATGCAAAGTTCAATTATACAATATTATTAGAAATAAAAAATGTATAACAATCTTAAACTGTTGTTGGAACAGTAAATTCACATAATTAAATTGATAACTTTAAATTTAATTAAATTGATATAACATTTGTGCTGATAAGACACAAGACAAATAATCAACATGTAGTTTGTTGAGTGGAAAAATGTACACAAATTCACACAAAAGAAATTAGGCATATTTTTACTTATTTGGAATATATTCACATATCAGTCTTATTGTTAGAATTGTAATAACAACGGAAGTACAATGAAAATATCAGGTGGAAAGTCCGCGAGTTCGAACATCGAAGTCGTGTAAACTGTCCGCGAGTTCGAACTGCAGCAATACTCCGACAATGCTGGAACGAAATGACGGGATCACAGAAGAAATGAGATTAGATGGAAAGTACGCGACTGTGCAAAAGGCACGCTCGGGCCCGGTCAGAGATAAACCATTTTTTACAACATTTCTGCAGTGTCTGTATTCTTCTGGGAAAGGCGCGCGCCATCAAACAGAGATAATATTTTTCTAATATTCTGCAGTGTCTGTATTCCTCTGGGAAAACAGTTGATAAAATCGCTACTTCCGCCGTGCCTGCCGCACGATATCTCAGAACGCTCCGACATTTCGAGACACTCAGCATTAATCCTTATCTCCGGGCTAACGCAAATTCATAGCAAATAATCCGTTATCCGGCGAAATGCAATATGACATAATGCGTTCGATGCGTCGCGGGAGAGCCGTCTTCCCCGCGCGATCTCCGATCTTCTAATCGCACAGCACGAACGCCAATTAAAGTACAGCCGTCGGATACTCGTACCTAACCTCGTCGCTCGTCTGAGGTCAATTTTTCGCGACGAGGCGGCCGCGAAAATCGCCCGTTTGCGAGCGAGCAACGCGCAATCGGGGAGAACAGGAGAGAAAAGAAGCGACGACCGGCCGACGTCGTGCGGATCGGCAGAACCATATGCTTTCGCTCTCTCGTCACGCTCGATCCGGCTCGTGCGGTTTCTCTCGCGGGACGCGCGGCTTCGCGGCGCCGATAACTTTTTAGAGGCAACTTACACTTAACGCCGGGCCAAGGAGTTTCCGCATGCGTGAGGAAGGAAAAGGGAGATGCGACGTAGAATGCACACTCTGCTCCCGGTGCACCAGTGCAGCAGCCCTGCCTCGCGACGACAATCCCCCGTCGAGCCTCCAAGAGTACGCGTCCCCGTCTCTCGCGGTCTCTCGTGACGCGAAGGTTATGACGCGCGCGGGGCGATGCATATGGCGCGGCGTCGGTGGGCGCTCGCCGCTCGAATCCGCATGTTCGATCGTCAAGTAGGCACCCCACCGCGATATCTCGATTTAAATATGAAAATAGATAAGGTCGCGCGCGCGTATGTATGTACGCACGAGGCGGCAAGCACCTTGAATATTCTGGCAATATAGATATGCTATTATTCATGTATTTGTCGAATTGTCGGGAAACAGGAAAATTGAGGGACGACGGAGTAAACATTGAGAGATGAGAAAATTATACGTCTTCGATGATGAGTGCCGTGCGCGAAATATACACGCGAAAATATGCGAAGCTGTCTATGGGCAGGTGTTTTAATTAATTGGGGAATTAATTTTTTTTTGTCTGTCTATATTGCAGATGCGGCATGAGGGAAAGATTGAAACTGGCGTGAACGTGAATGTAAAATGGCAAGGAAAAAGAGCTACGCGCAGTTGAGCACAGTTAACGAGAGCTACTTCTTTTTCTGAGAGATACGTCTGTACTCCAATTACTTGAGAGTGTAAGGAAACATGACAGATGTTAAGATTGCAATTACAACGTCGCAGCCACAATCGCAATCGCAAACACAGCAGCCGCAGCAGCAACCGCAACAGCAACAAATAATGATCGCAACCCATGACCTGCAGCAACAGCAGCAGCAGAATGTTCCGCAGCAGCAGCAACAGCATGTACAGCAGCAGCAGCAACCGCAACAGGTCCAACAACAGGCCCAGGTACAGCAGCAGCAAGTTCAGCCACAGCAGCAGATGCAGCAGCAAGTCCAGTCGCAGCAGCAGCTGCAGGTTCAGCAGCAAGTGCAACAACAGGTGCAGCAACAGCAGCAGCAGCAGCAGTCACAGCAGCCGCAGCAGCAGCAACAAAATAATGGACCTCACAGTGTTGTGCCTACTCAGGTTCAAGTGCAGCCCCAGGTAGCTGCCAGCATGCCACAACAAGTAATTATACTTTTATATTCGTTTAAAAGTGTTTCACTTTTCTTTATAAATAATTTTACATTTTTGTATTTTGTTATTGATTTTACTTTATATTTTATGAATTGCCACCATAGTTTTTACCTTCACATGAGTATATCGATATTTTTTTACATCTCGTTATTGAAAAAGTTACAGGGAGCTGTTGCGGTGTCGATGCAGCAGCATCAGCAGCAGGGTGGTGTGTCCATGACATTATCTGGTCAACAAGGCGCAACCACCATAACTACAATGGCTGCACATCCCCAAGCGGTTCAAGTGATTCAGCCAATTCAGAGTCAAGCTTATCATGTACAACAATTGTATAATACTCAGGGTACACCTTTATTGATGCCAGGAAACCTTGCGCTCCATCCAGCAGGCATAAATCCTTCTTCTATTCAGGTATAATTCAATTTTCTCTAATTTTTCTCTCGAGAGTAGCTCTTCATAATATATAAACTGTATAATAAAAGAATAATGTAAGAAATAAAGCCTTCTTATATGTTACAAAGTAATATAATATTAGAAGGAAGTATACAACTTAAAATTATAATAAAAATATTATTTATATATTTTTTATTATAGCATAATGTCATAAATTAAATATTTCATTGAAGATAATTGAATAAAAAAATATGTTATATGCTAAAAGTCAATATGCATTAAATTATATCTTTAATAGTTTAATAGTTACTAGATTTACGTTTTAAAAAACAATTCTTTATAGGTGATAGCAGCAGCGGGAAAGCCGTTTCAATCTACAGCTCAATTAGCACCTCACATGTTGGCTACGACAACTACGCCCGGACAAGGGGGTGGTCATCCAGGTGCCGGTGGCACCAAAGTCCCAGGATTTCCCACCGGCTACTTACCTGTACCTACGTCCGCTAATCCCGGTGCTGGTCAGACGCTAGTGTTTGGTCAACTCGGTGTATTAGGTTCTCCACAACCACCGCCCTCGATGCAGCAGCAACAACAACAGCAATCCACGAATAAGCAAGACCAAGTACAAAAGGTAAATATAAAAAAGAAGCATTTATTCTACGATACTCTCTAAAGCTTCATATCTTGCGTTCGCTTGTCAAACATTATTGTCTACATTTGTACACTATCTCATACAGTATACAGCGTGCACTGGGACACCTTCAGGTGGAAGAACTGGTATGCAGTTCGCACCCTGGCAATTCGCCCCTCAAGTGGCATGGACTGGATTGCAAC
>VBVR01003994.1:0-15712 GCA_011638315.1 Tetramorium parvispinum
GCGATATATGTTACCGAAACCGGATACGTACGGGCGCGCGCGTACGCATCTCCGTCTGCGAGCGTGTATGGTTTGCAATATGCGTGCACCAACGGCCGCCCATAAAAGCACGTGTAATAAAGGGAGTTAAAGCACTGTCAATACATGCCAAACCGGGAGAAACGTTACGTTGAAGATTTTTTAACAATTTAAAAAACACGAGATTTATCATTGTGTCTTTTTTTTTAAGTCTTTTTTAGGTCATTTATTTTTGAATTCTGTTTTTAACAAAATTCCTTTGTATTGTTATCCTAAATTCCATCCACTTTATGATTATTATTGTCTTAGAAAGTCTATTGCTTTTTACTGTTATCTTAAATTCCATTCATTTTTACATCTTGTCTATCTATTATTATCTTAGAAAGAATTTAAAAAAAAATTATTATCTATTTTTGGTGAATTCTAACAAAATTCCATTCCTCTTTATTGTCTCATAATGAAACATTTGAAAAATCGGAACATGACATGTATAAAATATGCAGAATATGTACATATATAAATGTATCAAAGTGCACGAAGCATAGTAAAATTCTGTCGCGAGTTCTAACGCGAGAGAATTGTAGGTCGCCTAAAGTGCGCTTTAAATAACGGAATACCTCTGAGAAAAGTCTAGAACAATGATAAACAGAAGATATGCATGACGTAAAAATGCGCCTTGCGGTCTAATCTAATTGTCAGTTTCGCTTGATAAAGAGAAACAAAACCACAAGCTTAATTTTAGGTATTGCAACTCGTGATAATTAATGTAAAGCGTTAATTAACATGGTTGCGATCAGCCGAAAATTCATAATGTTTCAGATTATTTTGGCATTATCGAGAATTAGACGTCGTGACTAAGACTGCCATCAAGGTTGATTCTTCGGGACAGTTTCTGTACATTTTCGTATATCACGCAGATGAAAAATGTACAAACATGTATATAATATACTAAAACGCTAAGGTACAAGGTGTCACGGTTTCGCGTTATGAAATGTTACGTAAACATGCGGAAACAACTGGACAATCTTGTTACTGACGTACGCCTCTATTACTAGAAATATTTATATTATTCTATTAAACTTTTCTCAGTTAAAGAAATACACAGATTAAGAAAATTATTGAATAGCAAATCAATGATTACAAACATTATTTCCCTTCTTAAGGATGTTACATATAATATTTTAAATAAAAATTTAAAAATATTTAACCCTTTGACCGCACACTTCCTGCCTGAAGCAAACTGTTGTTAATTCAAAATTAGAATTGCTGAAACTCTCGCGTTCTTAAAATTTTCCGTCCCTAAAGATACCCTTCTACGAATGATATTTTCTCGTAGAATGAACACCAGCACCGATTATCGATCCCATCGATGAGGACACTGACTTCTTGGCTTCACGTACGCGTCTTCCGCGGGACGCGAACGAGGTCATCGCGAGTGTAAGTCCGAACGGAACGCGTCGCGTTCGCAAAAATAGAGCGATCCGAAGCCGCGGTCGTAACGAAAGGTGTAACGGCGAGCAGTGGTCGAGGAGAGTGCGTTGAACTTTCTACGTCGATGGAAATATGACAAAAGCCGTGACTCATGGATGAGCTGTCGGCGCACGTTCGTCTGTTCCGTCCGGCTGTCCGTCCGTCCATTCGCCGTGAATCGCCGGTGAAGTGGATAGAAGCAACTCATACCGTGGTTACTTGCCACCCCTCCCCCCTTCCCCCCCGAAAAAAGCACCGAAAGGGAAGATCGATGAGAAATGATAAGAATCTTATTTCCTCCTCGTCACGACGGCGAAAGTGAAATAGTAGCTCGTAATAGTACAGACAAGATTTCGCGATCTACGTTGGAAGTTGTGTGGCAAGAAAAATCGAAAAAATTTTTTTACAGTATCTGAAGACTCACTACGACTATTTTATTTACCTTCAAGAATGTTTAAAGGAATTTTATCAATATAAGGAAAGTTTTAAAAATAATTTTACAAGATAATACTTTTAAGATTTTTATTTATTACTTGATCAAAATCGAAATGAAATTAAAAAATTAAACATCTAATTCCAAAACCTTTCTATTTTTATATTAAATGTTTAATATTAACCCTTTAAGTACACTACACAGGGGTCAATATGATCCAACGAAAGTTTGCCTTAATTGTCTAAATATCTCTAACTTATGCCCAATTTCTTCACTTTCTCGATAACTAATCGTCAGTTAATTCTGTTGTAATCAGCATAGCTATTGGTTAATACGATGAAATTGACCAATGGCTACAATAACCTGCTGGTCACAACAGAATTAACTGGCGATTAGTTATCGAGGAGGTGAAGAAATTGGCTATTAGAACATCAAAACAAGCCTCGATGCGATATCTATTATTGATTTAAAATTTCTCGTTTATCATCGAACAGTTGCCATTCGCTCTAAAGCGTCAGTTTACTTTTGGAGAACGATGTAATTAGAAGTCTCCGAATTCTGGAGTCATTTTTATCCCGCGTGTAATCAGTGATTGTTTCATTCAGAATTTTGTTGAGCTCTTTTTGTGCTGTTCTACACGCAAGGCAATGTAAGTATCACTCTTGTACTAGAATTTTTCTAGACCAAAAAAACCAATAGCGTCGTTACGGTACTTCCGCTGTTAGTTGGGACCCCATGTGTACTGAATGTTGCAGGCAGGAAGTGTGTGCTCAAATATTTTTAAATTTTCATTTTAAATATTATATGTAACATTCTTGAGAAGTGAAATAATGTTTGTAATTATTAATTTGCTATTGAAATTTTTTTATTTCTGAAACTGTTTATCAGACATATTTCTATCGTTTATAATTATAAAGATTTACATCTTCTCACTCCACAATTCTTTTTTTAGTATCTATTTAAACATGCGCAAATTATACGCATGTATCAACAGCGTGTGTATATACAAATAATAGTTCTATAATTGATGAGAATTAGAAAAAAAACTCGTGATTGTTAGACTATGCAATTAAGAGAAATCTAGAAGAATCTAACAAGATTCTTGCCTACAATTGCGTGACATACGTAATATAAACAGAAAGTAGACAGAAATGTTGCTGGAAACCGAAATAATTGCCGTTTTCGTAATTGCGTTTGAATCAGCTTCCCTCCTCGTCGAGAGTCGAAAATCTCGATATCGCGAGCATATCATTTACGTCGTATTATTTAATCCCCCGTGGACGCATTGCATTGGAAAAAGCAGTGATTATGCATACGGACAAGCCAAGTGTTACGAGGACAAATTTCTACACTTCGCGGAGAGCGTTTCCGCGCTCGCTTCGCGAGAATATCGGGTGGCGCGAAAGACCGCTCCGCGGAATTTCGCATTCTTGAACGGCTGACGAACGTGCCTTTGTCTTTATGCGAAGATCGATTGTTTCAGCTCGGCAGCTCCCTTTCCGGGAAGAGCAATTTTTACTCCTGACTAATCACCTTTAATCAGCTTTCCTTGGGCGAATCGTTCGTGGAATTCATCTAGGTAGAAAACCCAGACTCAGTAACGAATCTAAGAATGTATTTTTTTTTACTCTATAAGTAAAATTATGATTTCATTTTTTACGAACACATAGTCTTCTCGTAAATTCAAGGCCGCTCCGCGCGATCGTAGAAAATTCTGAATTACAAATTATAAATACCCAACAGCGTTGTAATTGGACGCGGAAATAATTACATTTGCAAAATTCAAAGAGATAAATTATTTACGCTGTGATTTTTTGCATTTTAAATTCAATCAGCTAAAAAAAAGAGACCGCTACTTGCGGTTAACTTTTTAGCATAATTCAGTAGCCCGAAGATAAGCGCGCGCGCGCCTTTCGTGGCAGAGCGTTTTCATCGGCGAGATTAAAGTGCCATGGCGCACTTTAAAATTGCGTCCACCGCCGTAGTATTACACGAGATCTAATTACGCGCTCAGCTGGACGAGGCGTTTCGTGCTCGTAGAGTGAATTAAGTGTTACCGAGACGAACGTCACTAATGGTACGCGCCGCGCATCCCGCCGTAACTCGCGTCATTACTTTTCGGACGTGTTAAATTAGACTTTTCCCGCCGTAACGCCCGTCTGCCCGTATCATCGTTCACTGTTTTCCGCCGGAAATCGCTGCTCTCGTTTATACCCGACAGGCTCGTAAACAAGCGCCGTGCCGGTCGAAATCGATCTCAGGAATAGAATGATTACCGGCGCGAATCGAAACTGAAGCAACGAGTTAAGATACGGAGTGTGTCGAAGAAACGAGAATATTCTGTCAATTAAACGAGACATCAATCCTTTAATAAGCTCTAAAGAGCTACCACACCTCGCGACTGGAACAGATGGACGTAATATTAATTTGACTACGCGTTATCGCGTCAGGCCCGCGTTATCTAGACGCACGCATGCCACCTCGGACGGTGCGGGGGTTCAGAGGTCACAAGTGCTTATCTAAATTTATTCGCGTCGCTTTGTTTGCTGATGTTTCTCTGGCTCGAAATGCGGATACGTGGTCCACTGCGACTATCAGCGATAAGCGTGCGCGATAAGCGATCAAATACGAAGTAGCACGACGGTAAGCGTAAAGATAAAGAGATAGCTGAGGGACACATATACATACGCCTGAATTATTAAGCGTCGCTGATGCGAGTCTCGGCAGGGACGGATTTACGCTTTATCTTCATTCATTTTTCTCTTTTTTTTACCTCTGCCTGGACAAAACTGCAGTTTGATATCGACATAGGAATTAAATTCCACGCTTTTCGGGCAAAATTCGAATTTTTCTTCTAAAGGAAAGATATATTGACAAGAAAATCCGAAAATTTAACTCGTCGTAAAAATGAAACTTAAAAAATGTAACACTCGCATTCGCGGTGTTACTCTTTTTTTCAAATGTAACTCCAGGCCATGTAACATGTACTGAGGGTGTCGTATCGTGTTATAAACTAATCTATCGATTTCCGCAAAATACTCCACCCACGTATGCATTATGGATGCGGTCGCTTGTTGCATCACACAACGATACGACGGAAAGTTCGCTCTATCATTATTTCTATTATTGATTCTCTAACTGTAAAAGGAAACAATGCCTTGCGTTTCGGGGACGATGATAATATCGCGTAATTGTGCAGAGCTCTTCCAAATTTTTGGTAGATAGTTTCCAATAAAAACGTAAAGAATTAATTTTATTAAAAAGCTCCAGTTTTAATGATTAAAATGGTTAAAATGGGTATTATTACGATGACGATAATTAATAATATATCAGATCTGCTGCAAGTACTACAAACAGCTGAATAACTGTCATTGTTAAGCAATTTACAAATGGCTGCTGCAAGCGGACGAACAAAGGTGTAATAATAGACGTATGCGCGGTTTTCAACACGCACGATTGACACTTTTTTTCAGCTGCATTCGCGAAACGTATTTTTCTTCCTTTCCAATACCATATTTATAAAGCGACTTCTCGTTCGTGACAAATTGCCTTTGTATTTAAATATTTGCTGCCATCTACAGAAGAAAAAGTTACGTGCATATGCATTAAGGAAACATTATTATAAGCGAAAAAGAAGGCAAGAATTTATGGAAATTATATCTTGACATCCGGGTGTTAAATAACGCTCGATAAGAAAGAAATATGTATAAATGATGCTTATTAGCATCGAAATCAATATTGATTTAAAAATATGCGAATTTATTGTCCCAATAAAAGACCTGCGTTTTAAGACTGGCAAGTAGTCAGTGCGCAGTTACTTGTAAATTAGGAAAAGTACAAAAAATTCTTACAGAAATATTATCAGGCTACACAGGCTACAAGTTCGACCAAAAATAACATTTCTTTCTATTTAAATAAAATCTGTGTCAATAATGCAAAACTGAGGCAAGAAACACGGATATCCTTTCAAGGATCTCGCCGAAAAGTTGCAATGAAATCGGAATTCTAAATAATTTACTAATTTCTCAGCAATTCAAGATTCACGTTTTGCATCTAATTAACCTTCGCGATTCAATGTAAGAAATTCCCCGGAAAAAAAAGAAAAGTAATTCTGTAATATCCAGCAGCGCAAATATTCTATCGCCTTTAATAGTTACTAACGATTTTACTTCTGACGCGATGTCATTCAGGAATCACTCACGGGGACAGAATCGCCGATTCGCGAAAGCGTAACGCGAGCCCGCGTTCGCGCCTGTAACGCAATGTTAACAAGTAACGACAGTTTGACATTCCGCGACGTTCCGGTGACACCAACGATCCCGGCGACGTCGACAATAGCCTGATGCCCGACCAATTCCAACGAGACAGTCGGTCGCAATTCCCGCTGTTGGGGCGGCGAAATAAAGGAGCACACACGGTGCTCCCGCCCCGAGCAAGTGGCAGACAATATCGCAATCGCGAAATCAAGGCGCGTCAACGGTATGCGGTGGGGTGATAACCCCTCCGAGATAACCCCTCGGAGTTTGTCACTCACAAATGCGCCGCACCGTTATCCCCAGCGACGAAATTCGGAGCTGAGAGAGACCCGCAAAATCGTCGCGAGAGTTCCTCTTCTCGCGACGCCTCTCGGCGTCGGAGAATCTACGATAGCCCGTAGCGATCTTAACGGGGAGGGAACAGATATATCACATAATTCTTTTTTAATAAGCCAACCGAGCGACATGCTCCAGCGACAATGTAATTACGGCGTCGCGTGACGCCCGTAATTTCGATGGAAAAAAACAGCCTATTAAATCGAAGGGCTTGGGAGGGCACGGGAGAGGGTCAACGGTGTGATAAGCGACACGACAGTTACGCGCACAATGTATCCGTTCATAACGCGATACGTAATCGTGAAACTCGCGACGCGCGTCTCTTCCCTCATTTATTTGTTCGTCGAATTGTCGGCGCGACGGTGCCGTCGATCTCGTCCCCGCGGAACGTAAGGTACGATCGCTCCTTGGCGTCTTTGGCCGTGAGCGCTTCAGCTCGCTCGCTCGCTCGCTCGCCCGCTCGCGCGACCTTATTCCGGCGCGTTCCCGATCGGAATCCCGTTGCGGCGGCGCCGGAGTCGGCGTCGGATGCTGCGCGTAGACCGAGCGTCGCCGGGATCACGTTGGGAATAGGATCGTCGAGATAGAATTAGGGTTCCAGACACAGGAGGGCCTTCCAAGATAAACCGATACCGGATTTTTTGTCCTTCTCCTTTCTCTCACCGGGCCTCTCTCTTTCTCTCCCTACCTTTCTCAGATTTTACCTGCCTTTACCCTCAACCATCTGCATGACAATTCTTTATCTATATTGTTTTCTCTTTCACCGGGAGCAGACGAGATTGTCTCGGTTTGAATTGAAACGTCTCTTTTGAAAAAAGAATAGAAAGAAAAATAAGAATCCAGACTTTGGCTGTCCAGACTTTCGCTCGCTCGCTCGCCCGCTCCATCGCGCCGTTTCTCTTCCTCCCGCGAGCGCGCGGCCGCCGCTCACACGTCGTCTCTCGCTCGCGCCTTCCCCGCCCGCTCCGAAAAGAATCTCCGTGATACGCAACAGGTTATCGAAAGTCGCCCGTGTGCGCGCTCGCCGCGGCGCATATGTACGCAAATATGTAAATGACATTTGTATACACGCCCGCGCGCGCACGTACAAACGCACACACACACACTCACCGTGCTCGGCGACCGCCAAGGATCCGGCCAGGAGAACGCACAGGACGACACATAGCAGCCTCGGGAATGTCGGCCTCCTACGTCCGTTCGCACCGTCAAAGTAGCACCACCGTTTCTCTTCACGCGCCATAGTTGCGTGAACGTCGACACGACGAGGGGGGTCTCGATTCCGCCTCTCGTCTTCCTCGTCGCGCGCGTCGTCGGAGGGTCTCGTGCGAGAGAGCAGGAACCCAATCCCGCACGCTCGCCGAGGAGGCGAGTACGAAGCGGAGCGCGACGGCGGAAAAGCGAGCGCGCGCGCGCGCGCTTACGCTTGTGGCGGTGGCGGCGGCGGAAGGACGGAGCGAGGGACGGAGGGACGCACAAAGGCGCGGGTGGCGAACCGGATGGAGAGGAAAGGCAGAGGGAACCTCGAAGGGTGACTCGAAACTCTCTCTCTCTCTCTCTCTCTCTCTCTCTCTCTTTCTCCCGTGCGAGGAAGAAAGAACGAGCGAGCGAGGGAAGAAAAGCAAAGGGCGAAGGGATCCAAAAAGGGCGGAGGGGATGTAGAAGGGCAGAATGCGCCGCCGCGTGAACGAGCGAGCGGTTCTTCCGCGCGCGGGAAGAGGATGCTCCGGGAAAAAGCGCGTCCCCTTAGGGCCGCTCTCCGCTTTCGTCAGCTTTTGCGCGCGTCAAGGAGAGCGGAGCCGGAAGAGCCGAGAGCGATTCGCTGCGGGTCGCACGGCACACTGACGCGAGCGGAGCGGAGACGACTCGAGCGAGTCTACTGGCTCGCGAGAAGCTAGTCGCCCGAAGCGCGCGGCTCGCTCTTCAAACCGGTACCGTCGGACGGCGGACGACGGCGACGACCACGGCACTCGCTTGCGACGCGAACGGCATGCTCGCTCTCACTAGCCGCTCGCCGCGCTCGCCAGTCTCTCTCGCCCACTCCGAAGCGGCCTCGAGAGTATCTCGATCATCTAGATGATCATCTAGATAAGCGCGCTTCGCACACCAGATAACGCGCCAAATCGCTCGCGTGAGATCGGTAGTTCCGTGAAGCTGGCACCCCGAAATTTGAAGAATTTTTATAATATTGATGAGGCACTTAAATGTCCACGTTTGTCCATAGATAATCGTTTTTTGTTCCCCTTGCAAAGAAAAATTAAAAATAAATTAAAACTATCTTTGTACACACTGTAAACTCCTAGAGGTTGCCACTGCTCCTACTCAATATTCGATTAATTTGACTAAAACAATGAGATAAATTAGGGACATATTGAGTAACCTGTATTCAATATGTTGTTAATTTATTTAATTTAACTTCCATGTTAGTCAAAATTTTACCTTTCCTTTAGTCAAAATTAATGAAATATTGAGTAGGAGCAGTGGCGACCTATAGAATAATTAAAAATCACTCAAATTGAGTATAATTTGACACTACGACTTTAACAGTGCAGATGATCGTTTTCAAAAAGAGAAGAAATTGAAAGTAATTGAAGACTAATTGATAAAATGGAAGAAAAGTAATTATAAAAATAAAAATGTAATGTCAATAATGAGTTAAATTTTGATGAGATCAGATGATTTTCAAATTTAAAGTATATTCATAAACAGGCAGACGTTACTTGGTTATTGTCAAATACAAAATAACATTTTCTTGACGCTACCTCTTCTTGTCGACAAGGAAGACAACTATTGTATCAAAGCAAGATAATACTAGCTCATCACAAGAGGAAGATATTTTATTGCAATTGATTTAATTTCTTTATATTTATTAAATTATTATATAATGTTGTTTACGCAATACACAGGCTATTGATTGGGACTTTCGATCGCGTGTTCGTCTGTGAACCGACGTTCATAGAACAGAGAGCTTGTGGAAGCGATTTCGCACGAAGAAAAGATTTCTTTGCGGAGTGAATCAGAGGGTGATACCAGAGATATCTTCATCAAATCGCTCTGAGGATCCCTGAGATGAGAAGTGTCGATCGACTGATGTTGCCCAAAAATCGCCTGAAAACAAATTATTTCGCTTAATTTTATTCTAAAAAAATATGACGCGATAAGAATATAGATAAATAAAATTGATAAATATTTGTACCACTTCTTTTTTTCATAAAATTACAGATTCTTCCAGAAATATTTAAAATTAAAAAAAAACCTAAGAGCCTTTTATCGTTTTCAAAGAAAATTATAGGAGATTAAATTAGAATTTAATATTATTAAAACTGAAACAAAAATCCAAGTAGAATCTATCGCGTATTATTTGTAATATACCAATTGATATTACATCAAAATTGCTCTATTTTTCTTATAGAAATACATTCCCATTCTTTAAATCCTCTATTTTACCGTGACATTCGTCTTATCAGAAAACGTTCGATGGCATTGCTTGGGATCGGCGTCGCGTGGAAACGAGAGGGCCGCGCGCACTTGTTGCCTCTGCCGATTTTTCTTCCGCAGCATGTACGATCTGTCGGTCGTGCGACGAATGCGTTCTACTTGGTCCAGCGCTTCCAAGGTCGGTGCCAGCTTAGAATCGCGTATCCTGTCAAGTTCCTCCTTTTCCAAGATCTCGTCTGCGCGTCTGGCCACTACAACCAGCTTCCTTTGGCGGTCCTCGATTAGAATATTCCATGAACGGTGCCACTGCACCATGTGGGCGATCAGATGTGCGTCCACACTTAATGGTGTGATGTCGGTCTGCTCCAAGAATCTGCTGAGCTCCACCCACATCTGGTGGAGCTTGACACGTAGATACATGTCAACGTAGCACATCGTTATCTGAAGAAAAATTCGGAAACTAATTATTGTAAAATTATAAGATAAGCATAATATAATATCTCTCATTATATATAATTGAGAGAGAAATTACAAAGCTAATAAGTTTTAACAGATTTTTCCTCGATGGAGTTGCTCATATAAATATAAATTACTCTCTCGCATGATACCTTAAGAATCTTTATTTAATTTCAATTTGTATAGGATGATCTGGCAATAACGAGCCACTTTAGTGATTTTCTTGTAGATGCAACAAAAAAACAGAGAATCTGTCGGTTTAACAATAATAAAGTTTGAAATTGCTAGATTTTAGTATAAACTATTCTAGCAAAGAAATAGATGTTTTGAGGCATTTTCTGTTATAATCAGCGTGAAAGCATCATTTATTATTTTTGTTAACATAAAAAAATCTTAATTGATCTGATCAGAAATAATGAGTCTTACGCGATCTCTTGTTGGCAATTCGTCGAGTAGGATCTTATAATGTTCCCTGGCGGTATTGTACTTCTCGCCATATCTCTCGATGATTTTCAAAATACTAAAGATCTTTGATCGTACTGAACCGAATATGTCGGTTATACTGGGACTAACGTCTGCCGTAAGCTGCGAACGAAAGGTGTCTTTCCACTGCTTAGTGCCCATCTGAGGAAATTCAATATCTGAAATTGCAAACGAGAGTTTAGTTGCAACTAGAAAATTATAAGCGAATTTTATTTAACCTTTTTACTTAAATAATTTACTCCTTAATTTACGTAAATAATCGGGAAAATCTCTAGACATTTTTCTTAAAGCATAGAACAAACTTCTCTCTCAGTTATAAAAAAAATATTCCATGCTTTTGCGTCCCAAATCTTAATAAATTTCAGGAAATTTTAGAGAATTCAAAAAATTTTTTTCTAAATTAAAATAGATTCGGAGTTTGACATTTTGATTCGCGAGATGTACCTGCTATGGTACCGTCGGCGCGTTTTTTGATACCGATCCTGTCTTCCTCTTCTCGCCAAATACTCATGAGCAAGGATAACAGACCTGTCTTCTTATCAGCGCCTCTCCAAGTACAGAGATACGGCCCGCAAAAAGTACTATCGCATATATCGGTCAGCGCACCGAGGTATAAACATTTCACAGGATAGCTCACGATCTCGATAATGTCCAGCATAGAGTATAGTCCGCCGTTTCTCAAGAAAATCTGAAGACTCGCAGAACATTGCACTACGCATTTCCAAATGTAAGCGCCCATCGCTAACAAAAGTCTGTCAAAACATAATAATAATAAATCTAATAAAATAAATTTATAATGTATCTGTTTCTATTTTTCATTTCAATATGTAAAATGTTTAAATTTTTATACACTGAATATTTATAATCATTGATAATTATTTTATATAATTTATTAATTAATTATAATAATAAGTTAATGAATTTATAAAATTAATAACTTAATGAATTAATATGAAAAATTACAAAGCTAGAGGAGCAATATTTGTGTAAATCATATTTGCCATAGCGAACGTTACCGTTGATCCACTAGGGAGTCATCGTTTTTTTGATACAAGCACTTTGTGAAGATTTCTAAGACGAGCTCGATGATTCGTTCGCACAGCTGCTGAACAGACGTTTGTTTTTTCACAAGTCCTTCAAGAGCGATCAGTAGCAACGTTAAAATTCGTTGCCTTCTCATCGTGAGCTTATTTAAACGTACTATATTGCTGGCAAGTTCTGAAATTTAAAGAAGAAAATATTTTTCATTAAGAATTTAAAAATCACTATAAAAAAATTATAACAATTTTTATATTTGACATAGTATGAAATATATATTTTGTATGTATAATATCTCTTACTAATTAATAATGATATTATTCCATGTTTTTGGAAATCCTCTAGAAGAAGAGCGTCGGCCTGCAGAATTATCGCGCAGATGGTTCTCGTAAAAATCATCGCAAGATGCTCGTCGAATTCCACATTTAAAATTTGTTCGAGCACCGCCAGTAATCTGAGAGTATTAAAATCTGTTTTATTTGGTTGTGTATTAAAATCTGTTTTATTTGGTTGTGTATTAAAATCCGACTATTTTTTCATCTCTCTTTTTTTTACATAAGAGTGCCTCTGCTCTTCACAAATTCTAACTCAATTCGTGGCGCTAACAGTGATAAGATATGCATCGCGTGCTCCAAGAGAATTAGCGACGGACAGGATCCTTTATTTTTTTTGTTGCTCATGCAGAATTTAATGATCCGGAGAATAGTCGGCATAATCATTGCTTTCTTCATTACCTAAAAGATTAAAAAGCTTTTCGTTAATGCATTCTTAAAATTTTAAAATGTGTTTTCTGCTAAAACAGGCTTTGAAAATCTAGAAAAGTCGTATTTTAAAAATAATTAATTCAAAAAATCTTTCATACATTTAAAAAATGTTTTTAATTTCTTCTTAATTTTAATATTCAAAATTTATGAAATGAAATTGATGAAAATAATTTACAAAGACGTAAACGTCGTTATTAGCGAGATGTGCTATGATCATCAACAGGATTCTTTTGAAGAAGAGATCCTCATCTTTGTCGGAGAAATTCACACTTTCCGTCCATATTTTAGTAGTGCCGAATACAATTGCAGGTAAAAGATTGACGATATCCTCCGCGATACCGCTGCTGACGAGATCCCACGAAGATAAAGCCACGATTTCAGCGAGGATCAATGCGGCAATGTCGTTCCTGATCCTTAAATTGACGGCGCAATATTGACCGTAAAGTATCTGCCGCTTGAACGAGTACCTTAAGCCCCTGTACTGCGTCAGAAATCGTATTTTATGTTCGATAACTCATACTTATTAAAGAGAAGTGTATAATAAATACATAAATTTTAAGTAATAAAGAAATAATATTTAAGTTAAAGCGAAATAGTATTGTATATTTATATAGCAAAGATAAATAAAATTTATTCTATAGTTATTTTTCTCTCACTCTTTATCTTTACATTTTTCTAGTTGTATTAAAATATATTATCAACAAATAATACCACATGGCGCATTGTTTGGGCGCTGGAAGGTCCTTCAGGTGTTTCGGTATCGCATTCGGAGATAACACCGATCTCATGAGGCTCCACAAAAGTTTCATTATCAAGAGCATGATGTCCCGCGGATATTCTTCTCCCTCGAGGGGTATATCCGGCGGACTGGTGCAGCGCAACTGCGTCGCGTAAGGAAGGTCCATTCTGGCGAACAGCGTGTTCAGTATACCGGCCTGCAGCATTCTATAACCTTTATTCGGGGAATGTATCGAAAGCTGTAGCCCGTGCATGTAAAATGGGAGCTAAAAGAAGCCAGAGGCATTCCTTCCGCGACTAAACCTCCGCTTTAACGTCCGGGCGTGTTATTCGTTGGAATAATATTTGAATAAATTATGCACTTGATATGTAAACATTCAATATGCTCTGCTGGACTGCATTAAAAATTTTTTTCTAATAATAAACTCGAGGTATATATGTCTCTGAAGAAATTTTCAAAAAATATTCTTTCTGCTCGAAACGTTTAAAAGATTTAAGCTGAATTGAAATAAAATGGGTGATGTTATCATAACAATTTGAATAATTATTTATAAAATATATCTTGGTTCGCGTCTACTCACAAGACTGATTCGAGACCGAAGCAAGTATGTAGGCCAATTCCAAGATCTTTGGGTACATCTTTATCATAGCAGCCTCCAGCAATTCGACGATGATAAGCGGCAATCTGGAATTCTCCATAGCTCGACGACGAAAGTCCAATTTCACTGCCGCGATATTCGTCGGTTTCTTTCTGATTAATAAACAATCAAGAATCTTGTGGATCCGTTGGACATCTTCCTCATCGGGCAAAATCGTCAGAAGATAACCCAGCAACGTAAAATAATGTTCCATTACGGCGATGCTAACGAGGCTCTCGGAAGTTTGCTTCAGCAAAGGCGGTTGACTGCATAACTGCAACATCCTGTTCAGATGCACCCGATAGTCGTTGGCTTCCTGGCTCTTCCAGGCTAGAAATTCTAGCACCTTCATTACAGCCGGCAGGTGTTTGACTGGCTGAAAGATGTCTTTGAGGAAACACACTGAGAAACGACTAGGAAACATCGAATGAATTGGAGCACTTTTGTGCAAGCGAAAGCAAAACGGATGTAAAAAAGGAAATAATTTAATAAGTCTTATTAATTCTTAAACAATCTTTTATTAAAACCGATATTATTTAAGGCCTCAAAGATATTTTAATTAATTATATGTCAATACTCGCAATTATCGCTCATTTACAATTATTCTCGAAAATAAAAATATAGGTCTCTCGTAAATTATATTTAAAAGCAGGTATAACGTGTTTCAAAAGCGATCTCCAATAATTCTTAATCTCAAAGAGATCTTTATTTTTAGCTTGTGCAAGACAAAGGATACGTAACCGTCGTCACCGATCTCACACAGATAATCGGATAAAAGTCGCGATATTCTTGCGACATGATCACTAGTGACGGGATCCGATACGAGTTGTCGCAATTTCTCTACGGTATAATCCGCATCTATTCGACGACATTTTTCCGTGTCGTTTAAATATAATGTGGGACAATCGCAAATCACGTATTTCGGACAGGCGAACTCCTCGCCAGTAACACGACGATCCTGCCGGTTTCGCTCCATTCCCACTAAATCGCAGCTAAATTATTCACAGAGGATAGTTGTACAAATTACATCGTTCTCGTCGAGCTTGCTCGTACATTAATCGTCGATAATAAATTAACTTCGCGTCGCGAATCGACTGTATCTTGTTTCCGCTCACGATACACCGTGATCAATGTCGATTCCGGTTCTTCCACGTGATACGTTATCGTTAAATTGAGACGGCTCGACTCTCAATGAGATGGGAAACGCTCCAAAAAAAAAAATCCGCGCACCAAACCGGTAACACGTGTTCGGTGATTAATAAGAACCGACGTACACATTAAACCTGCATTTGTGCAATAGCACAGTTATATCAGATTTATGAGATTTTTATTTTCACGGGTAAATGAAAACAGCGAAAGTGTGTTCTCCGTGTCTCATTAATTATTTTATTTCAATCCTTTTTACAATACAAGCAGTTAATTACATACGAAAAAGTGTTAATTTAGAGATAGCGCAACGATATGCAATGTTCTTGAAAAAACGAAAACTCCAGTTTATCAAAATCAATGTGTCGAACACATGAATCATATATAAATCTTGTTTGCACAAAAAAAAGTAATGTAGGTAAAGATAATAGCAGATCATGGTCCACGAACTGGCGCTCCCTGGACGCTGACACGCCAACTCACGAGCGGATGATACGGGCC
>VBVR01003995.1:0-15710 GCA_011638315.1 Tetramorium parvispinum
ATTCTACATTTTTTGGATGAAATTAAATTATCAGATGTAGGTAGTAGTTAATGGATATTCCATTTCAACTCCGTCATTTTTAGTTTCTGCTGTATATTGTAAAATCACATTATCCGACATCTGTGCATAATTAGATGAAGTTTCTTGCATAAAATTTGTTGAAGTTGTCGTAATTTCGAAATTTTTATCATCAATACGGTGATTCGTCGTGTATTTCAAAATCTCCGGCGAATAATACTTTGTTGGTGGCAAATTAAATTTAATTATTTCTAAAATTATTAATGGATCTATTTCAGTTGAAGTAGTCAATGTTTTATCAGTCACTGTGTGCTTCACTTCCTCTCCAATGTCTTTAGTTCTTACTATATTTTCTAAAATTATGCCATTTGATACTTGTGCGTAATTAGGTGAAGTTTCTTGCATAAAATTTGTTGTATTATTAATATTTTCTTCATCAATGCGATGATTTTTTATGTATTGTTCAGATTCTTCTGTTGAATCTAGTTTAAGAGTCGCTAATATGTTAGAATTATTTTGTAAAACAGCTTTGTGATAAGTTATTTTGGGTTCCAGTGCTTCAATTAATTTTATCGACGATTTATCGACTGTATCGGAAAATGGATGTGCCTACGTAGTTTTACATCCACGTTTAGCGCGAATGCTAGGCCAACGATCGGTTTCACGAAAAAGGCCGGGACGCTCTCAAGTTTCTCTCTACAAATACGAAGAGAAAAGTGAAAATTAAGGAAATCGAAAAAAATCAAAGGAACATAATCGGCAAGAAGATTGCACTATTCAGAATTTCAAGAATTTTTCAATGCTTTCAAGAAGTCTCCATATTTCCAAGAATTCTCTACATTTCTGAGAATTTGATGTTTGAAATCGCGAAAACCTAAACTCTCGAACATGGAAAAAGTATCAGGAGAATATAATCGGCAAGGAGATTGCACTATCTAATATTCCAAGAACTTTTCAAGATTTCTGAGAATTTCTAGAATCTCCATGATGTACAATAAAATTGTAAATATTACCATTCCAAAGACAAGAGGACAGAAATAAAAATTAAAAAATTATTTTAATTTTGAATTTGTTTTATTCTTGCGGTATTAGAATACTGTGAATAATAAAATGAAGGTTTTAATAGGTATAAAACTGAATAATTCTGTTTTCCGCTTTTACAATATTAATATATTTCTATGAATATCATATTCATTTTTTGTATAAAATAACAAATATTGTACTGCAACATAGTTATTTGTTTCATGTACAAATATATTCATTCTGATGTAGTTTTCTTTAATTCTTGATTTCTTTTATTAAAATATACTTTGTAAAATAGCTTTATAATAGCTTTATAATACTCCAACAAGAAAGTTAACATGCATAAAATAGCTAATTAATAACAGTTAAATGTTTTGATATTGAGTCATTATTCTGCAATACAATAAAATATAAAGTAAAATAGTTTATATAAATCGCAGATCCTTTGTGACACAAATAATCAAGTAGCATAGAAACTATATAATGCAATCAGTTAAAAAATTTACATATATAATACATTAGAAAATATTTTAAAAAATAAATGCTATCTGACTGAGTCAGTATTGATATCGATTTTAATAGAATTTACAATTGTTTAAACGCTATTTCGTTTTATATCTATATGGTACAAATGTAACTGAGAGTTAATTTCTAATTAATAATGCAGCTGATTAAAATTTCTTACATATCAAAAAGAAAAATATGTTTTTCATACAATTGTCGCTTTCTCAACATCATTAACATAAATTTCTAAAAAATGTTGTACCGAATAAAATCGTGCATTAATCTATTACTTTTTTATAACTCCTAATTAACAATATTAAAATTTTGTATTTTGTAATTATGCTAAAATTTATATTCTACAATTATCCGTGTATTACCGCTCGAATATCGAGACAGTTTAACACCATTTGTTTAATTATAATTAAATATTGTTATTGCATACTGCAATCTAACGAATTGTATTTTGCAAAACATCTTGTTAAATCGATAAATCGTTGATGATATAGTCACCATAAATGCACTAATTATTTGAACCTATAACAGGTTAACTTGGAAAAATGTAATTCATGTACTAATTTTTTTTAAATTTAATTTATCTCTTTTCATTCCTATAAAAAAAAATTAAATATCGACCAATATAATTATTTCTACTTTATCAAATAATAAAATAATTGTTTTGCTATAATTTTACCTTCTTATTTCTACTAGGCACATTTTAATTGAAATATTCACTTGCCTAATATAACTTCTTTCTAATCAGGTATACAATTCTAATAAATATACTATTCAAATAGTATATTTTTCTTTTCTTTAATATTTGATATGATTTATATGTCATTAAAATATATCTTTGTAGCAGGAAAGCTTAATTCGATCATTTCGATAAGTACGCTTTTCCAAAACTAGATATCTATTTCAAGACATGCTAAAATTGATAAAATATAATTATTGTCATTTTACAGAATGCAATTACAAAATTCAGTATCGTTAACTTAATAATTATTATAACCAAATTAATTAGTTATATCTTAAGTAAAAATTAATATATACACATTCCTGTGCACTCATTACACATCATAAAAACACAACATAAAAAAGAAATAATATTTCCTAATATATTGCGTTTTTCGTTTAACAAATGAACGAATTAAGTTCCTCAGAGCAAAAGAATTTGTGATGTCAAAATGCGAGTTTAAAATACATAAAGTATCAAGGATTTGCTAAGAAAAACTTGTGCTCCGACATCGTGAGATCTTTTCTCCGTAAAGCAACGGTACACTCTCCGAATATCTGCAGTAAATGGCATATTTGTGTGCTAAACCGTTTTGCAATTCAACCGTTTGCTTAAAGCAACAGTGCTGAGATGATGGCAAATTTTCGCACATGGCACAGTACTTCTCTCGCACTGCTGATTCGCAATTTTTCTTGACGATGGCTGCCGGCGGGAAACCATTACTCTTCATCTTCCCTGTAAATTTGACAATTTCAAAGTATAGAATATGATTAAATATCAACAAGCGTGCAGCAGAGACAACATATTTTAGTTTAATTAAACACAAAGCAAGTTAATTACACGAAAGCAAGTTTGACAATACTATTTGCTTGTAACAAATATTTCGTACGATATATATTGCGATAAATCACTTTCACATGGAAAGCACATGAAAGCTAACATTTATTTAACATTCGGATTACGATGCAAAATTCATAAAATTGATGATATACAGATACCTGGTTTTACCGACCATTCTGGCAATCTGTTTTGCTCGGAGGACTCTCAGGATCGTTTGAACTCCCATCATCATTTTCTTTAACACACCTTATTAGGAACATTGTCAACGCTCCCACTATTGGGGGGACACCAGCTAGCAGGAAAGGCAAATCGTAGGAACCTATTAATAACACAAACAATACATATATATATTGTTAATTATTCATTTAAGTATAAAATAAAATAAACAAAGAAAATTATCTGCTTCTTATCCTACATTCCTTTATTTTGTTATCAATACGTGAGACAGATTATTAAAATCATTACCAGTATGATCATAAAGGAGGCCCGCGATTGGTGGGCCAACTGTTAGAGGTATAGAACACATCCCCAGAAGGAAGCCGATGGCCTGAGTTGCGCCACTACGACCACAAATATCGAACGCGATCGGACCAAGTAACGATATAAAGCATCCATCGAACAGCCCCATGCCCAGCGAGATGATCAGGAGCACGACAAAAGACTTGGTAACCGGAAGAAGCATCGTGAGGACACCGATACTTAAAAACGATATCTGAAAGAGATTTTCTATTTTTTTGTGTGTCTAAATTCCAATGAGAAAGTATAGTGAAATATAAAAAAAATTAAAGAGATTTAGATGGATCGTGTTGGAATTCGAAGCTCCTGTCGCGTGCTTACCTGCTGTAAAAATATCCGGTTCACTTTTGGCAAATCGGCGATGTAGCCGAAAATTAAACGACCAATACCGGAAGTAATGCCGATACACATGACCGGTAGCTTGGCGTCAGCGTCTTGGAACATGATAGCCACAAATTTTCCTATGTGAACATACGGGACGAAGTATCTGAAATAATCAAGTTTTCTTAATCTCTGTACAAGCAGAATAAAACAGGAATCATATGGAAAAAATCATCTTGACATGTAAATGAAAAAGAGAATGTTAAAAAAAAAGTAATATCTTATATTCGGGAGAAAGATCAGCAGCCACGTGCTCATGCAGTCATAGCAACTGATTATCAATACTCAACACATCGTTCCGAAAAAAGATTTCACAGACTATAAAATAATCAGACGATTAGTTTGCGATTACAGTGATTTATTAGAATTATCTATTCGGGGTTCGGTATTTATGACTTGTGACGTAGCTACTTATTACGATTAATGCAATTTATCGGTAACTTATCAATTAATCGTCTATTTTGGTTCAATATTCATTGGACTTATGTATCACGAACTGTGATAAATCAAGATTCATTCGCAATTCAATCTCTGAATTTGCCGGAGCTAAGCATAATGATCGCGCAAACAACCGCACAACTCACCCAAAAAGAGCGAGAGGAATAGAGCAAGCCCACACGACATATCGCTTTTTCTTCCAGATAGATACGTTCACGAATTCTTTCAGACGACTTCGCATCGATTTCGACTTGTGTTGCGATTCACTTTCCTGCGGTGTAATTACTGAAAAGAAGATGCTCATTAATCCCTTCGTTAATTATCATCTTCCATCATCATAATTGTTAAATAGCTATTATTAACGCATTCTGAATTCTTTCGGAACGCAATTAATTTTGGAAAATAAAATTCTATTTTATAAAATATTGTGCCCCTTTACTTTTAAATGAATAACAATCATACGTTCCATCGATGCAGATAAAGAAAAGCAAAATTAATACATGCTGACCGGGAAGTTTTATGCAGAAGCTAATGCCTACGTAGGCTATTTTAAATATAAACTAATATTTTATCATAAAATTCATTGAAAAATTCTTTGCTCAAACGTTCGCGATTTCCCATTTTAGAAAATTTAATGGGAATAAAATTTTGTTTACAAAAAATCAGAAAAAAACAAACCACAACGGAGAGTAAAAGATAAACACAATCCTATAACGAAAATTTTAAGGCCCGACAACTTTGCACGATGATTCAAACTGGATGAAATTGATACACCTCCGATCAATAATATATTAATAAACACACACGCGCAAGTAACTACGCGAATGCTCGTGAGCCTCAAGGGAAGCCTTACGTGGTATCGGCTTGAAAAGGATCGCGCAAGCCATAATGATAGACGTGAGGACTGCCAAGCTTCTCAGCGTTCCCTCTAATTCGAAACGCCGTAGCAGGAATTCCATCAGGGACGGCAGCAGCGTTGTGAATATTGAACTTCCAGCTGTGACGATGCCGTTCACCAGACCCAGATACTTCTTGAAGTAATGGCCCAGGATGGCCAAGCTCGGGGTGTAAGCCAAACTCGCGCCAAGTCCGAACATAATGCCGTACGTTAAGAAGAGCAGTTCCACCTGGTAGACACATGAAACGGTAACTTGTACGATTCTCAAGCAAATCTGAATAGAGATGACCAGAAAAGGCTCGAAGGATCCCTTTTGCCTACCTTGTCCGTCAGCAGCGAGGAGAGAAGCAGGCCAACGGATGCGATCGCACCTCCGACGAAGGTTGTCATTTGGATGCCGAATTTATCCGTCAGCATACCAGCGATTGGCGACAGAAAAAATGTGGTACCGATCGTTAGCGAGCCCACCAAAGCTGAAACAATTTCCAAGTGGTGCCCCGATGAGTAATAATAAAATTCTCGCAGAATGAATTCGAAAATAATTGTATCACTGTGAAAAGGGAGGCGTCTTATCTCTTTCTATTTCAATATTTTATTTTTCATTATTTGTCTTATTTCTTAATTTATATTCTCGACACTTATATCTTTTATATCTTGACTTATAAACTTCATCTTATTAAATTGAAATCCTATTATCAGATCTTAAACACAACAAGCATCCCATCGTTTCATTGCGAATAATAAAGAGATGTGCCAATAAGCGTGCGTGTATCAGCAATGGACGAAATAATTATGTCAATTAAAGATCGTGGCGATCATATGCACATTGCAAATTAATATCGCATATCTAGGTCAGCAATTTATGAATTATATTTATCTATTTGTCACGAGCCGACCCGACGTTTAAGTTGATGAAGCAGCATCAATAAGTAGCATGAATTAGCCTCTATTACTATAAATGACTGTCTAATTGTCGTACAATTTAGATCCTCATATTTAAGAGCTCTACTCGTATAAACAATCAATCTCCTGACTTTTAATTTATGCACGGATCGGATAAGATTCTTCCTCTTATGCACGGTTAATTTAACGATTTGAATGCGAAAAGAGCAAACGGCAAGACAAAAGTGAAGACAAATGCGTAATCTATATACAATGGAAATAAAATACGTCATTCGTATAACTGATATATCGTTATCGAAACGAAGAAAAGCTAGAGAAAACCGGATAAGTTCATTGAACCGCACGTACTCGCGATCGAGAATTCCTTGGATATTTATACATACTTTCAGTATAAAAAAATTACAATATAATCATGAAACACAACCCTCGCTGTATCGTAAATTCATCGACCATCGCGGTTCTCGCATGATTTAAAACAGACTCAATTTAAAATAATTATTAATTAATCTTGCTTATCAGATCAGTGTCATCCAATGCGGTATATATGTAATATTATGATTGTACGGTTCAGTAGCAATACTTGAAAAAAAATTGTATTTTTGGTATATCTTGAAGGCCGGTTACTATCAATTAATGAAAGATAAAAATTTATCCATCCATATTAATCATCCATATGTCATTTAAAGCAATTATGTAATCAGTGTTAAAGCGAGAAAAGTATTAAAACATCAAGCCAAAATTTTTATATACATACATAGATACACGCTTAATATATATAAATAACAAATTATAAATAAAATAATAAAAAATACAAGATACATATATATAGATAATACATATGTGTATATATTGTATTTTATATTTTTTCTATTTTTTTCTCTCTTTTCTTTCATTCTTTCTCTTTTTAAATTTTATTATCATGTAACTTAATTTATTACTCTATTCATTACCCAGGTAGCACATGATTCATATACGTTTCTTAAACATATTTAATGTTTTAGAAACATTTAGGAAACATATAAAAAAATCAACATATGCTGTATACGATATTTAATTACAAATGTGAAAAAATCAAAACATTTTTGACATTTTACCAATTTTGCATTTCTATTTTAATTTATGTGTAGTTTCGACATTTTAAATTTATGTCATGTAATTTCTATTTTAACCGTTCTATTTTAATTATGTGTAGTTTTGACATTTTAAATTTATGTTTTAAATTTAAAATTTGTTTACGTTTTAAAGAACATTTTAAAAATTTAAAATATCATTTGGATAAACTTATTTGAAAAAAAATCAATGAAATTCGATGAGAATACCTTACTTTTTAATAATATACATATTATTATAACACTAATTTATAAAACATTGTTGTGTTGATAAAATCATTGTATGAATACATCGCGGTTTTTTGTTTAAAAAAAAAACCCAGAAAATCACAAGAAACCTTCGTACCTTATCATTGAACAAACACTCTAAAAGTACTCAAGAGTGATAAATAACTGTCATAATCTTAGCAAATTCTTCACCTAATCTTCGCGGGAGGAGGACACTTGTTAGTGTTCCCCTCCATAAATCAGTAATTGAACACCTGTAAGTCGTTTGAGAATACGCGCGAATATGTGTACATGTTTATATTGCTTCTTTACAATTCGGATTTGGAAAAATATTGCCTGTAATCGGACGCCCGATTAAACTTCTTTATACAAAAATTGTAATTAAACGAGTTTATTGTAATATTATCGTCACTAATTGCGAATAATTTTTTAATCTCGAGGATATCACAATGAGAGATCAAATCGATAAAACAATATTAATAAAATATACATATGATACTTGTCTCTTACAAAATTAAAAAGAAAAAGTCCATAATACCAATATTATCGCATTCGACATTATTCTGACAAAAATAAGAATCGGAGTAAATCGAATTAACGTAAAGTGAGAGTAACGAGAAAAATGTATACAAATGAAATTTCTAAGAAATATAAATTAAAACAGCGGAAAAGCTGAGAGAAGCATTTCAAAAGATAATTCTCTTTATATTCCATTGTTTCAATTTATGCTTCAATGTTCTGTGAAGCTTTATTCACGCTTCTATTTTCCTTTTGCATTCAACGCTTCTATTTTTCATCCTACACTTCTTATTTTCACCAGGATAACACCACGTCGGAAAATTTCGCACCTGCTTTGGAGGAGACCTCGGTCTCGCCGGCCTCCATCAGTCGCTTCTGCAGCTTCGGGTAGATGATGGAATACGAGTTGATGATGCTGAAGAGCACGCCGTTGATCGTGAAACTACCGATCATGATCATCCAGGCCCTGAGGCCGCCGTCCGGCGGCCCGACAGCCGACTCGCTCGCATGGTCCTCGTCCTCAACCGGGTCCACTTTTCGGCACATCGCGCTCCCGTCCGTCTGCGCCGCCGCCGCCGCGTTCTCCACCTTCTGCATCCTCTTCAGCTTCCCGATCGGCGCGTCAATCGTTACTGCCGCACTCTCGGCCAGCAGGGGATTGCCCTCACCCGAATCGGTACTGTCGAGATCGGCCTGACGACGCCGAACGTGGCTCGACGTGCCGATTGGATCATCCGCGGTTGTGCGATCGATCGTTCCGCTGATCGGCCTGTCACCTTCCAGACCGAAGCCGCCGACGTCCCCATCACTGGCCTCCTCGCTGATCGCCATCGTTATCGACGATTATCCTCGTTGATTATTAGCTCCGCTCGTTGGGGGTATATCTGTGAACTTCCGATAAAAAAAAAGAATTCATTTAAAAGTCCGCCAGTTAAATTGAAGCGATTAGATAGCTTCTATTAAGGAAACGATAAATGCGAGAACTTCCATCAGCGTGTTGGCACGTGATGGCAATTTGGGTAATCGAGAGTCAATCTCTCTGCTTCGACAGAAGAAATTGTTATTAATATTATTTGATTTTTAATAATCGCGCGTCGCTGTTGAAGATACACATATGCGTAATAAATCTAACGGCGTGTCGCGCATTGCAAAACGGTTGTGAAAGAAATTTTTCGGCGCGTACCGAAGCCGTTCTCGTCACACATGGGAGATGCGCAACGACGTATGTGTGCTGCCCCGTTTGCCGGCACACAAAAGTCCGCGGTACGAGCTTGATTAGTCTTTGAAGCCGGACGATGTAGCTTCAAAGACTGCGGTTTAACCGTTTAACTGCACCTTTGCCGATTTGACACATCGGTGTAAGGTAGGAGGGCCGCGCCGCTTGGTGATCGTTAATCTATCGTGAGACCCTTTTAAAGGTCCCTCCGGATCTTACTTATGCACGCGAATGGTCCCGCGATCGAGGTCGAAGTAAATATTATCAAATTGAAAAACTGATGCAACGTAGAGCAATAAAATGCGTAATATCTCTATTGTCGTCGTGATTTATATGTTACATATATATAAATCTTGATATCAGCCGAAATATCGAATCCCCGATCTAATCGCCCCGATGATGATGTAATTTAAGAAGTTGATGATTGATCATCACTTACTAATTAATATAATTATCATAGACCTTTCCCACGAGGCGATAGAGAATCTCTGTTCAAACACCGTCGATTTTGCGAAAAACGCAACGTATGCCGGTTATCTTCTAAAATTATTAAACAGCGTAACGTGATTATTTTCGTACGATAAAAACGCAAGTGTTTTTATTTATACGTCAAATGAACTCTTAATGGCATTGACTGCCATATTATTTATATATGAATAAATATTCAATTTTGCGATAAACTCAGAAAGCTAAAGCTTCTTAAATCTAAAGTTCTCGTTTTCTTTCGTTATTTCTGATGTAAAACTTTTTTATAATAATGTTTAATAATGTTTACGGCAAAGAAAAATAAGTCGTATGAAAAAAAACTTGTTCGGTTTCCTGGGTTTTTCTTTACAAAACTAAAATTGAATATTCATGCTTGAACAACACAATAATCAAGATGTTGATTTAAATATCTTAAAAAATAATAAAATTGACTTTAGATAGTTTCCAACTTTGAAAGGATAAATTAACAAATAAATAATGCAACTTATCAATACAACTTATCGAGCATTTTAGACTAATTTTATAATCAGCGATAATAAGTCATTTTTTTCTATATACTATTTTTTCTATTTTTAAAAAATAATGTTTTTTTAATTACAGCTGTGTATGTATCTCAAGGATACGTAAATTAATGTTTGTCAACTTTTATCGCGATTGCGATATATTGAAATCGCTGTTATTCGGTTACGAAGTATAAATACGGGTACGAATTCTTTCACGTTCGCACGCCACGATCGCGCTAAATTTCAATGAAGCTTACAAATAATTTATTTGGAATTAATCAGCTGATTACGGCAAGCCGATATTATTCTGCTATGAGTACGCGTTTTACGCATTAACCACATTAATTCGTGACAGTTTGCATTAAAAATTGGAATAACAGTCATTGTTTGCTGAGACGTTGGTCCACATTACGAAAATTCTTTGCGTAATATTCGATTCTTCCCCTTCCTCCAGATAACCGAGAAAGTTTCGCGTTTTTTTTCGCTTCGTACAACGCGCGATCGTAGAAATCAAGGGCCAGAACTTCTCGCTGCCTCCGTTTGTCTTCATTCAACAAGATAGTCACAGCCCGATCTCAGTTCTTAGAACCCGAAGTTTCGCGAGACGTTTCGAGCTCGGTATCGGCTCGTGTCAAACGTTTAATAGCCCTCAACAGAATTTAATAAATCATCGATATACATCGATCACGCGCTCTCCTTTCTGTCTCTTCAAAGGCTGAAGCTAAAATAGACATAAATCGCTTTCTCTCCTCGCGACAGATAATAGCGACGCAAGTTGAGAGCGTGGCAGAAATCGCGTAGGCGTATCATTTATAATTAGATCCGAGGAAATAAAATCTTCTTTATCGGAGTAGCAACCTCCCCCTAACGCCCGACCGGCGCACATATTATATACGACGCGCAGTTGACATATACATGCGAATAAATTCATTATGCAATGAAAGGACAGGCAAGTTATCTTCGCTGAGGCGATTTGTGGATTTGCAGATCAGGATAGAATTAAGAATCAATTTGAAGAAAAAGATATTTCTTTTCAAAAGCTTCTGACTTGAAACATTCGTTTTAATTTATCTTTATATACATTTGCAAAAAAATGATCGTACGATAATATTTATATACGTAAGAAAATATATTTGTGTTTTAAAGACGTCACAGAAATTGTCGACATACACTTGTTGTCATAAAGATTCTGAAAAGAGTTATCAAAATTAATTTTATGAATTTGGAATACTTTTAGAGATTCTTGAATTAGCTTTTAGAAATTTTAAAGAAACGAAAAGAATGATTCTTTGAAATCAGATTTACCGTATTTTTAAAGGCGCAAGGTGACCGTTTTAAAAATGCAAGCGCAAAGATAATAGGCAATACGCACAATTAATTATCCTTATCGCTTGAAATTTAAAATGAAACGAAAAAACGAAAGTCAGCGAGATTATAACGAAAGAGTGGAAAAGCCTTTCGTAAAATGTAAAATTTTACCTTTTTTCAACTCTAGACTAAAACCGAGAGCAATACACTGTGCAACAAAGTTACTTGGCCACATACAACTTTACGAAGCAGATAATCTTGTCACGTTAAACGTGACAGTTTTATACTTTTTACGTCTTACGTTATAAAATTATTAAAAATTATATATGTTAAAATATTGATTATGTAATACAATCAAATATGATTACGATTTAACATATTATTTTTTCATAATAGTGTGTCAAATTGTGTACTTTTTATCTTACATTCTCATGTATTAATATTAAAAATTTTATATTACATGACATTTATTATGCAGTTTACTGTGTTGAAAAAAGTTTACAAAATTCACACAGAAATATTATTAATATTATTATTAAAATATTAATATTATAATTAATATTGTTATAATTGTTAATATAAAATACCAAGATCCAGTCTGATAAAAAATGGCAGCTTCTCTAATTAATTGTAACATTTATGTCGATTTAGTTCCACTTGTTATTAACTTTTATTTCTTACATTTATTTCTTATTTTTTTCAATTTCTATAACACCGACGATCATTGGTGACCACAGTAATAGTCAACGTTAATTCGTTTCGTGCTTCGACCTGGAACAATAGAAAATCCTCGCGTGTCGCGAGCGCCGGCCGCTGTTGCATCAGATCGTGTCGACGCGCACGTGGTTGGGCGATCGTGTAACAAGATATCCGCACGCGCGTGGCTACCTGAAGATTGCTTTCTGACCTTATACGAATGAGACGCTGCTCGATTGGCGGAATATCGCCGTTCGCGGTATCGGAGTAAGCACGTCCACTCCCCAATCTCTTTTTCTTTCTTTTTCTCATTTCATGACAATTCTCTGTGTCCGCGTAATTCGAGCTAACGCGAAACTACGTGTGTCGTTGCGTTATACGATCACAGCTCACTTTAAAAGGAATCGTGCTAGACATTCAAAGTAGCGATAAGCGCGCCTTATTCTTCTCTCCTTTCGGCGATACCTCTCGAATATCTGCTAGTTTTAACGCGTTACAAGGCCCCTCGACGAATGCCTTGCAAGCTGAAACTAATCGGTGGTCCCGATGACTCATCGCGGCGCGCCCTGAATGGTGCCCGTTCACAAAAACACGGTCCCGAAAATTCGGAGATCCCAGTCCCTCTTCTTACATTGCCTATCTGGAAACGGGAGAGAAGTATCACACGAAAATTACACGAAATCGTCATAAATAATCTGTCGACATGTATAAAAATAATAAGGGAAGGGAGGGTTAGAAGCTAATATAATTGCTATTCGCATATTATTATTTAACTAATATTTGACAATAAAGCATAAATTAAAATGTACAGTTTTAAGTCAAATGATTAACAAATCGAACAAATAACAAAGGCGATATGATTTTTTATATTTTCGAAAATATATTATTATGTTAGTATAATTGTAGATCTGCATTTATTTATTTTTATTTTTTCATTTTTTATTTAATCTTGCCCGGGAATTTTTATTGTTTTTCTGTCCTTTGCGGTGCATTGGCCTGGCTGCATCGGACTCGGCTCGGAGTCACTTTTAGACACACGGGATGTTAAAATAAACGTCGGCGCCACTCGATCCTCGCGCGAGTTCTACGCCCTCCCTCGCGCCCTTTTTCTGTACGAAAATTACTATTCCGATATGTAATACGTCGCCAGAGACAACGTAATTTCCAACCTTGACCATATCGATCGATCGATTGAGCTCAATCGAATTTATTTGGCATATAAGTCCTTGGAAATGAAATAAAACTGACTTGAAGAATTTGACTGACGTCTACTCGATTCGACTCGTCGAGGAAAGCAGAGGCGTGTGGGTAGAAGAAAGATTACAATTAATTAGAGAAGATACCACTTTCAGTTGACTGGATCTTGGCAGACCAGCCTAATAATATTTCCGTAAGAATTTTATGTACTTTTGTATACCTCGTCCAACTCAGTAAACTGCGCGCCGATTTTTTATCTTAAAGCACAGCTTTCTGTTGAAGCAATAAATCCATCGAATGAACAATCGATTTAACTTGTGAGGCTAATGAACATTCTTTTTTAAATCACTGTAAAGAATTAATTGCAAAAATCACCTCAGTCAGCGTTCGAACCAGAACCTGAACCTTCCTACAATCCAAGAAGGGCGTCTTTACCAAACTTCGACTAGATAGAAATAAAATTCTTCCATGCATAGACGAAGATCTATTTCTTGTTACTCCATTTTTTGCACTTAAAAGAAGAGAAACAAATACATAATTAGACATTGCAGACAGAGAGAGAAAGAGAAAGGGAGATCCGGGTAGAATAAAAAGTCATAATGACCTCAATTGATGTCAAAATGATAAAAAAAATGATAAAATTATGATCGAAGATGAACTTTGTAATCATCATCTCGTCATTTTGACGTTACATTGACGTTATCATAATGACTTCCTATTTTACTCGGGGAACCCAGGAAAGTGCAAAGTTCAAGAAACAAAATACACAAAGCAGAGATAAAACATCGAACCTGTCTCCTGTCCGCGTCCTCCTTCTCACTCTCTCTCCGAGAGACTACACGCCTATTTTATTTACAAAGAGGACCGCGACCGCGGCTAGAGCGGATCTTATCAAAATCGCAGATACGAAGCGACGCGCTTATTATATCATACCGATTTAAAGGCGATCCTCGAGCACGTGGCGGGCGTGTATGGCGAGCTTTCCCGGAATCTCGCGCCGGCAGCGAAGAGAGGGAGAGGCAGAAGAAGAAAACGGGAAGAAGAGGAGGTAGCGCGCGCGCGCGCGCACACGCGAACTGATCGGCCTCGTCGTCCGGGGGGATCGGCCGACCGATCGCGACGTCGGGCGTAAACTAAGGAAGCGACCGGGAACGGGAGAGACAGGCCGGCCGAAAAGCACCAAGCACGCCCGAGAAGGCGACGACGACGACGCGCGTCTGCAAAAATGCCCGTCGCGTTGAGAGCGTGGAACTCACGGAAGCGCGACGTCCGGCCAATCGCGGCCGAGAATTTCGAAACGGTAGACTCATTTTCCCGGCGGCTCTCGCCCGCGATTGGCCGATCCGCGCGCGAGTTTCTAGCGCTCAACGTTTTTCGTGTGTATCGTCGGCCTAATGTCTAGAAAGAAAGAGAGAGAGAGAGAGGGGGAGAGAGGGGCACAGAGAGAAATTAACGAAGGAGAAAAAGAGAGTGGCAGACGAGTAGGAAGGAGGGGAACAGAGAGAAACACGGAAAGATAGAGATGGTGCGATAGGCGCGTGAATTTGGATCATGGCGAACGACTCGCGTCGTTCGTTTCTACATTCTTGAAAGACGATCACATGCCGGCGCCGAAAACGAGGAATACCACGTGCGAAACGTGACGTAATGTTTTAAAAAAATAAAGACGGAGAAAGACAGAGAAAAATCTCCCTTTGTGTTGATTGATTTATACTTGTTTCACTAAAAAATATTTTGTTAGAGAAACTTGATTGTTTCATTGCAATCAAATTAAATGATTCCCAACACAACAAAATGTCAAATAAATGTCTTTTTAGACATTTTGTTGTCTGGGTTGTTTGACGGAAAAATAATTATTTGAAATAGTTAATTACGTCTAACCCAATCAGCAGACAACGTTTATTAAATGTTTTTTAAACGTTTTTTTTCATTAATTTTACATTTGTAGATTTTTATTGTCAAAAAACATTTATTAAACGTTAAAAAAACATTTATTTTACATTTAAAATCCATTTGTTAAATAAACGTTTTTAATGTTTTTAACATGTTTATTTTATAATTATTTTACATTTATTTCATATTTATTAGTCATTTGCAACATACATGTAATAAATATATTTTTACGTTTGTTTAATATTTATTTTAGATTTAATTCACATTTATTTTACATTTACTACTAATTAAAAATGTAAAT
>VBVR01003996.1:0-15709 GCA_011638315.1 Tetramorium parvispinum
GAATAGGCGTTATGGGTTCTTTTATGCGGAACGGAGGAAAATGAAGGAACTATGACGCGCGCGTGGAAGGGCGATTCTTATCATTTCGCTGGTTCATGGATGGCAATGACCCATTTTATGGCAAATTCTTGCATAACGACTAGTACAGCGATTGGTGACAGAAATACTTCCGCGACATATAAATCATGATTGGCATGCACAAGATGCTGTTATAAGATGATAATTTTTTTTCGTTTTTGCAAATTGATAAATTCCTGTCATATTTAAAGCCGAGAGAACACGTGTGTATAATAAACTAAATTATAGATAGTTAAAAAATAGCTACGTGTAAAGACGTTTGTATAGATGTATGTCTATATTTTTAAAATAGTTATTGTACTTTACTATCCGTTATCGTACTACCTGAATATTTATTTGTCGAAACACTTACGCGATTTATAAATAAAGTTACAATTAACAAAATTGATTGTTTCTCACATGGAAATTTTGTTAAAATTTATATATTACAATGAATTACAAGAAATTAAAAATTACATTAATATATACAACATAATCTTAATTACATAAAAAAAAATCACAAAATAATCTTTGCGGTAACTAAATGTAGAATTTTATATGTAATAGAATTAGAATTTAACTACGATTATGATGAACAAATTAATTTGTTATAAAAGTATAATAATTTAATCATTTTTATAATATTACAGTAATATAAGTTATATTTCCTTTATTTTATCATTCTAAATATTAAGAAAAAAACAATCATTACAGTTGTAAATAGACTCATCATCCAACAGAGTCGAGCAAGTACACTGCATTCTGAAATAAATGGAAAAAATTTATATAATTATAATATCAGAATGTCATTGTGTGTACATATGTACAAATGTACATGTAAATTACAAACTCTTACACACAAGTACATTTAGTATTATGGATATAGACCATAATGCGTATAAGCGTCACAATAAAATTTATCTTGTGACAAAGCTATAATCGTTATGTTTTTAAATTAAGTTAATCTTTCTTTAATTACATAAAAAAAACACAGCACATTTCATTAGCGCTTTTTACTAATTTTTGTGATATATTTTTATAATATTATCTGTTTAAGCACACATTGTGTCTCAAATGGATGCTTAATTAATATCTATGATATTTATTTTAACTTACTTTTATTTGGTCTAGGTTCTATTATTAATGTTCTATTGTAACGTATACTTGGTGGGTCATTTTGCTGTTCCGTCGATGCATTCTGCTGATATTCTAAGGAAAGTGATTGAGCAGGCGTATTATTATTCGGATAATAATTAGACGGGTACGGATACGGAAACAGCGTCGAAGATGGCGGACAGACTACTACACGTGGACATCTTTGGTCGAACTCTGTATTATTATTATATGTTCTTGGTTCAGATATTCCTGTTGCTTCTGCATATGAAGGTGGCGGGGCATTGCTTATTGTATAAATATTTTGTTTATTTTGAATATTCATTGATTATCACGTCGTGATGCCACAGTAATTATCACAAAATCTGAAAAAAAAAGAAAATTACATAAGATAATTTATTTAAAAGGGAAAAAGAAATTTAAAGATAGAAATTGTCAAAAGTACGACGAATCAATGATTGGTATATCAGGAGATATATAATTGATAAAGATATATAATTGGTATTATAAAATAAAGATATAAAAAGACTTTTATTAAAACTATTTATATACATATTTATATATGATAACGATGTTGTATAATTTTTTTTATTGTTATTTTATGTATGTTTGGATAATGTATTGGATAATTTAAATGAAAAATTTCATAAATTACCACATAATAATAATGAAATGTATATGCATGAAATGTATGTTTTACATATTGACAATAGTTTAAATTTAAAAAATGTATACATGTCATGATTCTCATTCATTATTATTCATATTCTCATTTCATATCCTTATTTCGTATTCTTATCAACTATAAAATTTGTCTTTGAAACACAGCCAATATTTTTCTTAAAATTATTTTTAATAAAAACAACGGAGATATTTAACGTGAGTGTGATAAAAGAAGTAGGTACTCAAAATATTCCACGCGATAACATATATTTTATATATCTAATAAGTTCGAATCTTTTATAATATATGTCATATGCAGGTAGGATATCGAATTCACACATTACGTTCTTATCTCTATATATTCGTGATAAACAACTTTTAGTTAATACTTTTATCTTTTCTTCTTTGTCATGCCGGAAACAATTCTTAAAATGAATCACACGTCGCGTCTGTGATATGATATGAAATAACATAACTGGCAAAAAAAATAATTTTCTATACGTTGCATCAACGTACATAAAAATGACATAAAAATGATTATCGAGCTGTATCATAAACATATATGTATGTAAATGTATATTTTCATATAGCTTTTTCTCTTCGTTTTAAAAAAAATATATATCAAGAGTAACATATTGTCAATAATAATCTGTCAATTAGACATTTTTCGACAGCGTAAATTCTCTTCAATAAAAGACATTCGTAAATTAATTAGAGCTTAAATAATCCTTAATTATAATATAAGAGGCTCCTTTCCAATAAAATTTCAATATGAAAATGACTACTAAGGACAACAATGTTACAAGTTGTCATTTTATTTTGAAATTTTCTATAGTATTTAGGATTTATTAATAATATATAGAATATTCTACATATGTACTCAAGTGCTTTCTTATACCTGTATACTTTTTATCTATTTTTTTATTTTAGTTATTTTATCTAATCATAGTTTTTATTCTAGATTTTATTGTTTTTATCTTGATATCGATTTCTTTATATCAGTAAATTACACGATTTTATATATATATATATAAAATGCTATTGTGATAAATAGTAAATGATTTGTAAGAATAAGGAAAATATTTGATAATCATACCTGGTGAGTATTGTCGACTTCTTTGTAATTATGTCTTTTTGTGCAAATATGTTTTGTGCAATAACGTTGCAGATGATGTTTTTAGTGTGTTTGTATCCTGCAGCCAAATATACATATATTTAAAACTATAATAATTGCAACAATGTTTTAATGATTCAATTACAATTTGTCAACTGACATTTAACTCCGAAACGTCTGAATAAAAGTCAAGTGATTGACTACAGTGTTACATAGCAATGGTACAAAGCAAAGATTACATATCAATATATTAAAGATAACACGTCACGTAGCTATTATCAGCCACAATTTTTTACGCATTATTGAATATTGTTTAACAAATTTAATATTTATGAATACTTGTAAATAATAAATATTGTTCTAGTATTATTTTTAATCGTCTGCAATTTACTATGATTCACTGCAATATATGTTTTATACATAATTTACTATAAGTATTCAATATTTGATTGAACACATATAAATTAAAAATGTCCATAAATAAGTCTCACGGAACATCCAATAATAATTATCCACAATAGTTATTAACGTATTTTCCGTTTTTTGTTTACAAATACGTTAGCACAAATATCATAAAATTTATGCAAAAAATTAGTTTTAGATTAATCTTTAGTAAATTGTTTTATAATTTCTCTAAATTCGACTTTGTAATAGAATATCTCACTTAATCATTTAAAACACGTTGCTTTATTGGACTGTCCCTGAGTTTTCACTCTTAGTTACTGCACTATCTCGTGGCCTCTCGAGTGTGAACATTGACGTTATCAGTTCTCGATAGGAAATCTCCCACTTTTAAAAAATTATAAAGAAGTAGTAAGTTTAAATAAGATTCTTATTTAATTTTCCATCATTGTATCGCATTTTCTTTTATATTTATTGATTGAGAAAACGCAATTAGCATTAATCAACTATACCATTAATTATGTCATTTATATAATTAATTATTCTAATAATATAAAAAAAAAGAAAAAATCAGTTAAAACAATCGTTAACAATTCTTACATTCCGTATCTTGCAATGGTTGGCCTTGCTGACTCTACAGAGGAAACGTATTTCCATCAAATCGCTATCTGATCGAGTCATAGTCTCGCGTGAAGCATCGCAATGTCAATATCAGAGGAAAAAAAGTTTCGCGAGCGATGTGTGTCGTGTTCGTATTTTATCGAGTGTCGACTTTCGGCTCTAAAGCTCTTATACGCGATAGATGTTGCGACGCTGTGAGAGAGAACGGTGTTTATGGATTAGTCCGGAGAGCCAAGTGATCCCAGTGATTCTCAATTGGCGCGGCAATAACGCGAGTGTATTTCGTTGCCAAAAAGTTTGCCGCGTATGTGGCGCATGTAGCTTGAAAGGATCGGGGAAAAGCTGGGGAAAGGAGGGAGAACAGATCGCGAGAGGGGAAAAATGGGTCGGCGCCAGGGTTTAATCAATGGTTTCGGCGCCAACCGGGCGTGTCTGTAAAAAAAAATGTACAAGCCATTCCTATAACAACGAAAATTCGGATTGTCGTTCGCTTCACGATAGCGCCTTCATCGAATGCATCCTCTCTTTCCCGTTCTCTGCTTCTTGCCGGTGCACGCGGCCTCCCTGCTGCATCTCGTCTCCTATCCGTCCACGTTCCGGCCGTCCACGCACGTCGTTTTATCGTGCGCCCCCTTTCTGCTTTTTGTTTCTATCTTTCGAACGACGTCGTTGCGGCGCCGCCGTTCCGCAAGTCACCCTGGCGCCGAATGTGACACTCGTCGCTCACTTGTCAATGTTCAGAAGCACGACGTAAAAAATTTGCGTCTGTGACATCGTGTCATTGATCGAATCAAACTTCCATCTATGTATGCAAAAGAGGCCGTACCTATACACTCGATTGTTACTTGCGAATTGACGCCAAGCATAGGAATTGTGTTGTTTAAAGACACTCTTGATAAGTACATTACATTTGGACCGATTATTAGCATGTGACTGATATTTCAAGATGAAAACATTTTAATTAAATATACATATTATTCAATATTAATTCTATATATTCGTCAGAGTATTTCAGAAAGAAATAATTTTGCCGTGGTATAAGAGTAAAGCAAGTTATAAATATTTCATTACATAATATAATTTCTCTATTAATAAGTAAACAATAGATAATTACATCGATTGAAATTACTGAGAAACATATGGAAGAATATGTGATATTAGTAAGAAATATTATTGCGAGTTGCAATTCTTTTAACATATTAAAATCCTTCTGATGTTATTAAAGTCCTGCATTGAATTGTAATCTGTTACTACGTCAAACAATACATGCATTCTTAGAATGGAATTAGCCGGAATAATTGATTATAAATGCTGCTTAGCTGACTCAATTATGGACTAAAAAAAAACGTAACGTAATTTATTCATGAGTCTTTCCCTCAATATACGTATGTGTATACGTGTGATATGCATAATTCCTAAACAATTGTTCTTTTTTATATGTTCAACTACATGCTTTGAAAAAAGATAATTGATATGCATTAATGAGACAAATAAATGATCATCAGTGCATGTAAATTTGTAAATATTAATCACAGCTAATTATTATATGTATTCAATATAAAATACTATATACTTATATTATTAATAATTTACATTTTGCGCATATATTATTAAATGGTTGTGAAACAGACATTGGAATAATTATTATCCTTTTTGTGCTCCTATGTCATTCTACTTGTAAAAAAATGTATGTCTCATCTACATATTTTTTCTCAAATAACGTTATTTTAAATAATGACATTATTACCGATGAATTATATCATTATGTATTAGTTGATAAAACGCATTTGGCAGTAACGACTTACGTGATACGGGAAATGTCACGTGTAACTCTAGTAACTCCGGTAATATACGATCTTAAAACGTCAGGGAGGTCGTGCTTCCGCGAGACTTCGGCGACTAACGTGTAGCGCCGGAAAATGTACTCAGACAGGCTGTCGAACGTTAAGGCACTGAATTCACGCCACATAATTTCCGGGTGTGACGGTGGTTTCTGTCAGCGAGGAAGCAAAATGGCAATGTGACATCCGCGGTAATTCGCTACAACCATGCCATCACGTGTAAACGTCATCGTAATACTGAATGTACAAATTTTCCCAGAAGTAAAGAGAGTTAGATAAACAATAGCTCGTGGTAACAAGATTATGATTGATATTATAATTAGTTTTAATTAGAGTTAAAGTTGAGAAATAGAAGTGTGATTAGAGTTCGTGAGATCAAGAACGTAACGCGCATTAAGGACATTAAAATGCATAAAGGTCATTTATTTATATCGGTTTACATAATACAATACACTTTACACATGAAACATGTGCGTGCAACACGATTTTTTGTTTGGATTAGTGAATTAAATTATATTTTAGTTTCTTAAAGAAGAAACATATCTTTTTAATTTAAAATGTCAAATTATTTATATTATTTAGTTATTCTTTTATTATATTATTATTAATTATTTAATTATTTATAAAATTATATTCCAACTTAAAAAATTTTTTTTTTTTAAATAAAAATCAATTTGATGTGCTAATCTTCTACGTTACACACACACACACACACACAGAGAGAGAGAGGGTATATATATATATATATATCTTGACGTACCTTTACACCTTAAATCTATACATCATTAGTCATCCTTTGTATATTTGTCGCTATTATGTCGTCCGTCATTAATATTAAGTAAAATGTCGATAATTACAATTGTATTGTGGAAATGATGGAAAATTCCAACGTACAAGTAATTTCTATAAATTAATTTTTATTGTTTAATTCAATGTACTTGGCGTTGAAATAATTCATATGCTTAAAATGCTCTACTTAACAGTATGTCAGATTTACTATATATTTCTTTATAATATTGTGTAATTATGATTGTAATAACGCAATTTCGTTGATATACATTCTTGCTAATAATTTTTACATACATTTTAATAATTTATACAACATATACAATATATTTTAATTTACTAAAATAAAACATACATATGATTTATGGAAACAGTTCTAAATGCATGTGTATATACATGTATGCGTATGTATACATACACACAGCAGCGTCGTTTCAATAAATTTTTCTTAACATGAAGTTCTTTATGATGAAAATAGTGAGATCACGTTTCAGCGGTTCATAGTCATTTGTTTAACTTACGCGCGATTTGTTATTTAAATCATAATTCCAAAACACGTTTTCCCGTCCGTGTATTACGAAGCACATGCAAATCAGGATGTTCGCGCGGACGCTCAAATTCTACTAAGCTCTTCCGCATTTACTATCTCGCACGCGAAAAGCCAGTCGAGTCTTCCAACTTGTGATTTTTATTTGTTGCTATACGGTGCAGCTTTATGAATCTGCTTATTTGCAAAAATACTCAAATACCATTAACTAATAAAAAATGAATAAATGTCTGCTGAATCGTCTAGCAGAAACATATATTACATTAGTCTAACTGCATGTATTTAATTATTATGATATTAGTCTTTAATCCTTCCACACATTCAGTTATAATTATAGAGTGCATAAATATTCGTATTAATTTTTTATAATTACAAGTTTTGCGTACATTATTAATCTCTTTCTTATATTGAGAGATTTTTATTTATTTAATATAATAAAGATGCAAAATCGTACAATACATGATTGATCAAAAAAATCTTAAAATCTTACTGCTAATTGCTAATACGATCAAAATGATAAAAGATATATAATAATTACGTATCCAAATCAGTTTATACTCTTATAGTTTATTTTTCAATTCAAATTATGTACTTACAAAGAATTACCATTGCAATTGGTGAAAGATGGCTCAACACTCGCGATCATTCTATTTGCAAATAAAATGCAGTTGTTTGTCCTATCAAATGTCGCGTATAGATATTGCACGCATCTTTTCACGGCACGTACTTCTTAATGTTTCATAAAACGATAAAAAGAAAGATGATCGCAAAACTGCTGACAAGTCAGTTTAAATTAATTGATGGCTATTAACGAAAAACTTTCTCTTCTGTTTTTCTTTCTTTCAATTTCTTTCAAAAACGATACTATAAATGTCGAGGTTACTTAATCGTAAAATCGTATACATTATACATTGTTTTTATATAAAATTACGCATGCATGAAAAGCCATTGGTTTTATAATTAATAATATTAATTATTAATAATTACTATATTAAAATATTTTTTAGAGAACTGTTTATTAATTATTGCAAAATATGTAATAGAATATATTTGATATATTTACAAATTTTACATTTTTATTTATTTTTACATGATCAATCACTATAGTCTTTGTTTTTAAAAATTAATTATCATACAAGTTTAGCTACTTATAACGTAAAACTAATAAAAGCAGTTATAAATATTTATTATTCCATTACATTACCTGTCATAATTTTTATTTCATTCCAGATATGTCGGAAATTATGTCATTAAAACGTCTAGACTTATCGCCAAGAGACATTTTTTTATTTTTGCGTATTTAACACCTTCTCTTCCTTCTACGACCTTCTCGCGTGCACTTTGTACTCTTGCCACGTTTCTTTCTACGCGTCGACCTCGTATACTATTTTCAGTCTCAATATTTTTCGGATAAAATGCGCGTGCCGGTGGCGTCGGCATTTCCTGACGTTATCCAGGAACAAATGGACTTTTAAATTGCAGCGGCGGGTCCCACCTGTAGTCGCAATAGCCACCGATAACGAATGCAGCGGTACGCCTGTACCAGCACGCGACAAATTCGTGCCATTATGTCTTCGTGTTTACTTCGACGCGCACATCGCGCGTGCTTCGCGCTTTGTTCTCGCAGTAATTACGACACCGCGACGCTTAATTCATGTCAGAAGTTACCAACGGTAAAACGGGTATGTTCCCGTGAGATAATCGCCACAATCAATCCCCCCGGGTATCCGTGAATTTTTGAGATAATCAACAAACGACTTTGTAGACATGACTTTAAGAGATAAATGTAAAGAACTTTCGTGTACTCTTTATTGTAATTATTATTCGTACTTTTTACGTGTTACTTCATAAAAATATTTAAGAAATTAAAAGTATATTTAGAAATTAATAAAAATTTTTTAAGATAAGCGTAATCTTTTAGTTTTATATAGAGAATAACAATAAATTTTATTCTTTTAGAGCATTAGTGATATATATTGTATGAAATTTTTAAAATTTGACAATATTTTTTAGAAAAAAGCATAAAGTATTACAAGAAACTATTGCAAATTGGTAATGCTTTTTTTCTATTTCATTAGGAGCCGCAGCTAAGAATAATAATTTTGTTTTTATTACATTTTCAGATCTGAGACAGATATTAATAACAGGTTTTATAATTTGTTTCTCTTTTTTTATATTTAAGAAACGATATGTGGTTATAAAATATAGTTGTAATGGATTATTTTAAAAATTTTTACACATGAGAAGCGACTTTTATCATTGCCAGTAGCTGCGTCAACATAACTATCATCTAAATTTTATTAATTGTCTGGTCGCGAGCTCTTGCTACGAAGACACTCTTTCGCCAATTAGAAAACTTCAGACTCACACAAACGGGAACAACAGCCGACGATGGAGTTCCGAAGAAGTTTCGTCGCCTCGAAAGCGCCGCGACAAATTCGTCCCGCGGCCGCGTTTTCGTATTTACTTCGCGCAGCGCTTTGTCCTCGCGTAATTACGTTCCGCGGGAGCTTAACGCCCGACAATTACTCGGCGGTCGTCGTTAATTTCCCTCGAAATAAAAGGCGACGACCACTACGTCGGTGATGCCGCCGTGAAGCGCAATACCGGGTGGCAGCCGAGTGACGATACCAATCTTACGATTTCCACGGTGCACAAAGACGGGCTCCCTTCTCGTCGGGCTGCCGTAGGTAACGGCTCTCTGGAACAAGGCGGTTTGTCTATGTCGTGGCTCGTCGACACAAACACCGACTCAACCCCCCGGCGGCTGATTATTTTCCGGGCGTCCAAGTCGTGTCGAAGTTAGCGAGCGTCGCGGAATTACCTGCTTTTATCGCAGGACAGTTCATCCACTCTTAAGCCAAATCTAATCTACCCGGTACAGCCTGGAACGTCGAACTTGTGTACTTGGCCCGCAACTTCGCAAAATTGCTATAAAGTGTGCGAGTGTAAGCTTCCGTTCTCGCCCTTTGTGGCTAAACAGTCGTTCGTTCGTTCGTTTGTTTGTTTTGCGACGGCCTTCGCGCTCGCTCGTAACCAGTAAAGTTGTTAGCCAAAGAATGGAAATCGATGATGAGGGACTCTAAGACAAATCTGCAATTGCGACCCATTTATAAACCACAATGGTCTTTGCGAGAAAACGTACCAAAACGTACCACGGCTGTTTTGCCATTTTTATAACAAATACATATTTAATAATATTAGAATTTTTACCATACTACTAAATGATCTGTTTAATTTTAAATAGATTTTATTTGAAATTTATGTTCATGGAAATTTGAGAAGAAATTTTGACTACGTTGTTAATCAAACTGTAGAGCTTATTTCTGTTGGTCATTTATCTTTTTTATTTGCAGCCATGAATCATAGCGCGTTGTAGAATAAAAAAACTAACACGCTTGTGACCATATTTTTAATCGTTTAGCTTATCATCGCTTCCTGTGGCCGCACGTCATCGCTTCCTTTATGTCTCCCAAATATGATGCCCATCGTACGGACACGCGAGCACGACGTCAAACTTTAACAAGCACGTCCTGTGCGCTTATAGGACACGCAGCGGATGTATACGCTATGAGTAGTTATACATATGGCGCGGAAAGAAGAGAAGACACGCGGATGTGCTATGAGGGTAGTTTCACGTAGACCAAGCTGTCGTAGCGCGCATCCCGGCAGTAACCTACCTTTATGACCAGCGTTCGTGGAAAGTGCGTTTTCCCCTTTCCTCGTTACGCCGTATCATCCACGCAGTTGCAATAAAGGCGAGAGAAATCGTCTTGAAAGCTACCCTAGATTAAGAGCTGCTCTCATAATTATAATTTTAAGGGCAACTTATATGAACTATCAGTGATACAGGTTGGCCTGTAATAACAAGATGCCAGGCTCTTATATTAATATTATGGGTATTTAAAAAAAGTGCTATTGTAATTATTATTATATGTACAATTAATATTTCTTATTATTACTATATAATTGTTATTACCTATTATGACCTAATTTATATCTGGAGAAACTGTTGTTATTATTATTATTTATCAAATATTTCAGAAATATAATGAATTATATAATTCTAATCAGTTAATTTAAGTAAAGAATTAAAAATCACACGCCACATCCAATTACCTATGAAGAATCAGGCCGGCAATTTATTGTTGCGGTCCACGTAGCGTATCGCGAAAATGTGACATCTCATTCCGTAGTCAGTTTACGACTGTTGGCTGCCTCCGAAATAAAACATACGAGAATGACACCTGGCTTGAGGAAATCGTCAGCACTCGGCCGAGTTTTCTCGAATCCGCGAGAAATCACGACGGAGTTATTCCGACGACCGTAAAAGGACCGGTCGGGGAAGGAGCGTCATTCCGGAGGGATCGTCTCGTTGGCGGAGGACATGCGAGACACGTAATCGCGAATATAACGCGTATCCGTGTGAAGTGTACTCCGCCCCACGTGCGAGTCGCATGAAAAGCAGTGAAATAAGTTTTTATGAATACCGCCGCTATCTCACGTCATCACGAGATCGAGTTTTATACGTGCCGAAAAATTAAAAACACGTCCGGATTGTCATTTAATCCTTTGCCAAAGTTTGACTGTAAATGGTCGAATAGATTTTTTTAAATACTTCATCGCACATCGTACTTCATAATTATAATTCATTTTGCATAAAATATATATTATCAATACGCGATATGAATCATATCTCACATCTTTTTTTATCATATATTAATTTTATAATTATAATATAAATAGCATCGATTACTCATCTAACAAGTGTAAAAATTCATGTAAATGCGAATTGTGTTGCATTATAAAAATTATACTTTTAAATCAATAATGCGATGAAATATATCCGCTGTTAGATTAAAAATAAGAAGATAGAGAATAATTGTTTCAATTAAATAAACTCTTTAATATTAATAAATTCTAGGAAACAACACGTTTGCGACACGAGTTTATTGTCGTCAATGAAATTATCAAATTATTATTTACATTTTACACAGTTATCAATTATTTCGACATAATTATTTAATCATAGTTTTCTTGATGCTTTTGCAAGTGTTTGTTGTTGATTCATAAAAAAATAATTTAATATTAATAAATTTTTTTTAGGAAATAGCTTATTTACGACGCATGTTGTCGTCGTTAAATTTATCGAATCATTTATATTTTACATTATCAGCAATTTCAATATAATTATTTAATCATTTTTTTATGCTTTTTCAACTATTGGTCGTTTATTTATAACATATTTATCAACAATAACAATTAATAATTTCGTTAGCATAAAAGTAACATTTCTTTGTATCCGCTTTACATTTCATTTACTATATTATTCCGTCTTACATGCGCGACACGTTTCAGAATGCACGTGCTTTCGATTGCACTTCAATAGCTTGATCGATATATAATTTTCTGCACGAAAGGCTTTATAACGAAGTTTACGACGTCTGCTCGCTTGAAACCACATATACGACTCTATTCGGATAATTGGAACTCTTGTTCGCATCAAGGCCGCCCGTTGAGCTGGACGTTGACCTTAACCCGTTTCTTGCACGATTATGCTAATTCAACAGATTACTTTCAATGTTGTTTACGATCCATCAATAATTACTTCATCTTATTTCGTAATAAGTAAAGTTTTCAGGTCATGAACATTTGCTGAATGAGATTGTTAAAATTATTATTTAATTGAGTAAAGACAATAATAATAAGAACTTGTAGAATATGTAAATCAGAGATCGTATGTTGAATGTTCAAAGAAGTTAATAAATTTGATGACGCACGATCTCTATTCTATCCAGTTTTTAACAATGCTTAACTATTGTAATAAGGAAACGTTTGACCAAGGACGGATTTTTCTACTTTGTCAACAGTAATACGCGTGTCTTTGCTTCGCAAGACCATCCGATCTTCCTACTCGGAAATCAATGGACCTATGACCTTGGATGACTGCGGTCAACGGGAGTTCTCCACGTATTGCGAAATCGGTATGACTGGTCACGTATCCACTCCTTCATGTTTGTATTACCGATTGGCTGCGTTGGCGATCGCAGTTTTACTACGTCCTGCGCGCTGCTCGCAGTTCAGTTGTATTGAACACTATCCTCAAGACGCATCTCTCTTATTATCGGTTTACAATTGGCACGTGGTTACACGAGTGTATGCACGAGTGCCTACGTGTGTGCGTGGGTGGGTACGCGTGCCTGCGTACATTTAGTCAGGTGTAGCATCATAATCGCCAGTCGAATCACGAACGCGCGCGTTTCATACTCGCGACATTCTTGTCGCTCAGTCGTTATTCGAGACGTACACGTAGCATGGAGAAATGTCGAGGGACACTAGAAAAGGTATGCGCGTAAATTTCCCGTGTAGTTTTTGCGAATTTTCGAGTGTATGTGATATTGGTGTTACTTATTCTGAGAGAAGTATGTCACTTTCAAAGTGATTTTGCTTATAATCTCATATTCTAAGCTCACTGTTTTACAGTAAACATATTCCTCTTTCAATAAAGTGAAAAATACTTTTTTCTATCTTGAATATTCTTGTTTATAGTACTTTTCTCTTGATTTCAGAGGAATTCTATTGAGGTCAAAATAAGAGTAAAATCCTCTAAGATTTAAAGGATTCCACGTATATCAAAATTATTTTTTTTGGGGGGGGAGTGCCGTTCTTGAGTTGCGCGAATCTTCAATCTTCGTAATCTTACTAGTTTCATTGAGTAAACATAAACGTGAACAAATAAAAGTAAAAACACAAAATTACGTTTTAATTGTTGAATTTTTTATCAGTTTTGTTGAATATTGAGTTGAATCACAAGTAAGATACTGTGCGGTACGATTTCTATAAAGTTTTTCTTATGGAGGTTTTTTCAAAGTTATTTATGTGATTTATAAAGAGTGTTGTTAATTAAAATCTGAAAAATTATACGCATTATGCACTTGATAGATTTAATGTAGGAACTAACTATTACTGTGTATTATGCTGTGTATAATTGTAAATTTTTATTTTTGTATTATAATTTTGTAAGAAATTTTATTGGAATTTATTAACTTTTATTGAATTGATAATGTTTCGACATTGCAAATATCTTGCTAAAATTATTTTATAATATTTGTGAATTTGTTGCTAAAACATAGATATTCTGTTAAAAATAATCTTATAATAAATAAGTAGACTTAGAAATAAATATAAGATATTCTCTTTCTTTCTCAAAAGTAATTATGATAGGATATGACAAATAGTAATATTATTTAGCTGAAAATAAATTGCAATATATGCCGTATAAAATGAAAAATACCCGATGACATTTCTTTTAATTAAACACATGTGCTGAATACGATGATACGAGAGATACGGACATTTGACTTACATTATCATTTACAGTACGATAATAGAAAGTGTTTCTTCTAGCTATTGCTGTTTAATAGTGTGATAGTTATGTATTGACTGTGGATTTTCAAGGACTTGTCGATGAAAAAAACGTTACATGTACGAACGGCTAGACAATCAACGTTAGTATTTGAATATAAAATAGCGACTCGAGAACGCGTGTCTATTAGTCATTATAAAAAATTACTTTAAAATCCTGCTTGAAAGTGCGTTTATTAGAATTGTAATGATAGACACACATATCGTCATAATTGTAAAATAACTACCTAAAAACTGCTTCTTCTTGTCTGTGTTGTAAGTTAATGGTTATGGATGACGTAAATGGTAAATATGTAATGCAGAGTTCCATTACATCAATTTTCTTTTTCATTTCTCATTTTTTTCTAAACTTATTTAGAAATTTTTATCTCACACTTCCACAAATTCCGGGATACATGAAATATTTAAGTTTTAAAAGATTGTTTATAAACCTCTTACATATACTACATTGGTTAATTTCTTCGTCGATGAAAGTAGTTTCAAGGTATTTGCTAATTGAGTATGCAACGTATGTGCCCATGCAACGGACACACAGTTATACTCATATTGAAAACTGTATTTACGTAATAAATTTTCGAGTTAGCCGCTTGAAAGAAAGAAATCGTGTGTTGAAAATAAAAAAGTGAAAACATAAAATTACGTTTTAATTGTTGAAGCATTATTGTTTAAATAAGACATTCTTGTATAAATTATTCATGTCGAATAGGCATTAATGACACAAAATATTTTTGAATCGACAGTAGTTTAAAATTCATTGACGCAGTGTTATGCAAACCGTAAATTAAAACTAATCTTGGAAAATTCCAAGATAAGAATTTACATGTAGCGTGCTCGCGATTATTTTTTAAACAGACATTTTTTAAACGTCTGCTTCATATTTTATCGCATGAAATTTACATCGGATTAATATAGTCCGTAACGTAAAACATAAAAACAAAACAATTCTCCAACTTAGGAAAATACATTATCAGACAATTTCTATTTTGCGATGGTATTATATTAATATCAACTAATTAATATTCAGATTTTTAGTTGAAATACTTGCTAGAAGTATGTACATCTTAAAAATTGTATTTTAGTTATCTTTTTTTATCGACATAATTGCAGACCACTATTACGTGTATATACATTATATTTATA
>VBVR01003997.1:0-15156 GCA_011638315.1 Tetramorium parvispinum
CGATCTTGATTGAATAAGGCCGACTTGACCAAGATCACCTTAAGACCAGACTTGAGACTCGACTATGAATTCCGCCCTTAGACTTCAGTCAACGCACAAGCAAAATCTTAACGTAAGCTACGCAGCTTACGTTAAGATTTTGCTTGTGCGTTGACTAAAGTCTAAGTTTACGTACGTATTTAAGTTTGAGATCAGTACTTAACGTAACGTAACGCGTTACGGAAGAGCTTGTGCGGTGGCCCTTAACCCAACTCGGGTTATTTTTCTTTTAGAACTGACTAATCACGGCTATTCTTCTAAAGAATGAAATAACCGTGATTGGTCAGTTCTAAAAGAAAACTAACTCGAGTTGGGTTAACCTGGCTCAGTCGAAAACGCTATATGTCCTAAGTTTTAAGTTTCAAAATGGCTGTTAACATTTTCGACTGTGATTGGTCGCTTTCCTTAAGTCTCAAGTCTTATGGCTTAAGTTTTTCTATGTGCTCCGGCCTTAAGTTTGAGATCAGTACTTAACGTAACGTAACGCGTTACGGAAGAGCTTGTGCGGTGGCCCTAAGGAGCTTTTTTATGCGGATGCGCTCTCTTCCGGTGTCAAAAGACATCACGTGATCAAAATGAGCCAATACGTGGCATTACATATCACGTCGCATAGAAAGGCACCTTTATTCGTCATGCTCCATCGTTGTCCATTATCACACCAGCTGTAGCGAGAAAATGTCTGCCATTATGGTTAAGTCCTATTTGTAAACTTGTTACCGTCGTTTGATGCGGGAAACCATTGTTCGCGAACGATCAGGCCGGCTGTGAAACTCGCGAAACTCGTTAACTAATCCTAGCGATATTCGAATATTGTCTGACGCATTCGTATCACGTTTTCGCGCGATGGACGAATTCGACGAGCCCTCAGACGTCGAGATGGTGCCTATCGAAGAAATAGAGAGGACCAGGGCAACTTCAAAGCCAGAACAACGGGTAACAGGAACAATTATGATATATTATGATATTTAATTAATATATATATATTCTTTTGTTAAACCTTCAATTGTCGCGTTATTTTTCATAATACAAGTAGACGCGTGAGATCTTTAGATATCCCAATATAAAAAAATCAATATCTCTTTGGAAATAATATTTATGAATTAATAAGTTTACTCACTTCAACTTTATAGCCAGGGAAATATTTATTCAGACTTTCAAAATTCATACAGCGTAGTTTGTATATTATTAGAAAAAAAATATGTTTTACTGAATGTCAGACTTGTGCAGCGGCCAGAGAGCTAACGTGGAATTATTCATATTATTGGAAGGTGTGCTTCAAATTATATTAATTTCTTTAGATACAAACATTGGACAGCAACCTTGAAAGATCCATCGATACATTCACAACAGGCATAGATATATTCAGCAAGGAGGAACGATTGAAGATGGAGGAACGGGCAAAGCGGTTTGGCTTGATGGAAAAATGCAAGGAATTGTCAAATCTAGAAGAGGATCTGTACAGCAGGTATATAATATGATTCAATAAAAGCGATTGCTGCAACTTTATATTGTCATGGTTGCAGCATGGGTATTGTGGATGATGGTGAAAATGCAAAGAACATCAGGTTGAATGTAATTCACATGAGAGGGACTGAGGAAATGAGCACCAAAGATGTATTTAGATATTTCCAAGATTACGCACCAATGTCTATTGAATGGATCAACGACGTATCGTGTATGATTCAAAGCATAATTTTATTCAATGAAATGATAATATATTATTTGCTGACATTTTGATATTATATAATTTGTGATATTATAGGCAATGTAGTCTGGTTCGATAATGTAACGGCAGCCAGAGCTATGCTGGGATTATCTAAAAGAATTTTAGGTAGTGTTGCAAAGTATTCAGCTCGAGAGAACAATGATTGTGAGAACAGAAAAGAGGACACGGCGAGGGTAGCAGATGAAGAACATGAGTCTAACGATACAGAGAAGAATGAAAGGAAAGAGAACTGCATAAGCATTAAAGATATCGATTATCCACTACCTCCTGGTATATGGAGAAAAGGTATCGATTATCCAAAGTCTAAAGGAATCTTCTTGAGATTCGCCACCAGGGCGGATAAAAAACAGGTTAATGCGGAAAAGAAGAGCGAGTATTATAAAAAGTACGGCAATCCCAACTTTGGAGGTAAATGCAATTTTGTACATAGTAAAATCAAATCAAAATTAAGAATAATGGAGGATAGATAATAAAATAGCTTTTTATATGAACATTTAGGTATCAAAGGAATTCTAACGGAATCTCGTAAGCGTATGTACAAACAAACGAAACAAAATAATCGCAAATCATCGGTCGAAGAAATCGACAAAAATCAGGATCAGACAAAAAATCCATGGGGCGCGTTGTCCGAAACGTGGGGCTTGAACGATGTCGTGGAGGATGATTTTCTTCCAAAGAATGGTGTTAGGGATCAGGGACGTAGCATAAAGGAAAGATTGGGTCTCAAATGCACGGAAAAGGATACGATACAAACGGAGGAATCGGGTGAAGCCAGTTCGAGCAGCGATAGCGACGAGAATTGGTGTAAACGAAGTAAAATTCCCCGCATGCGAATGCACGCCGATGACGAGGAGGAAAAAGTACAAAAGCGTCGAGCAAAGCTTCGATTCCAGGTAAATTTTTCATCTTTTTATTTTTATTATATTTTTCTTAATTCATTTCACGAATTACATCTAAGATATATTTTTTCGTAGATGATTTTGAATAATTTAAATAACAGTGGTGATTTACGATCAAAGTTGGGAAAGTCGAAAACGAACACACAGTACCGCGAACCCATTCAAGTAGTGATCACAAATACAAGCGCAACAAATTCGAAACGCGATAATTCTGGGGTAATTCGACAGCAAGGCCAGATTGTGAAAGAGATACAATCATCGGAAAGAGAAGAGGGAGAATGGCAGGAATCGGAAGATGAGGACGGTCTTGAAGAAGAAAAGAAGGAACAGAGACAGGGCCAGCGCGGTCTGATGAACGCGGAAGAAGAGAGAGAGGAAGGGGAAGAAGAGGAAGAGGATGATGAAGAGGGTGAACATAAAGAGGATGAAGAGGACAGTGGCGAAGAAGACAATGATGTTCCTGCTAAGGAGGTTCAGGGTCCTAAAGGAAGTGTGATAAAGGTAGTCCCGCCCAAGCCACGCATTGCTTCCACTGTCTGGGCAAGATTGAATCATGCGAAAAGCGAAGTTAGTGACAGTTATTTGAAAAAGAGGTAAGAAAATAAATAATACAGGCCTGCAAAACTTCGGTCACGTTTTTTATTTTTTATTTGACAGTGGTTTCCGACGTATTTTTGTCCGCTAACCACTATCTAATCAAAAATAAAAAAACGTGACCCAAGTTTTGCAGGTCTGTGTAATCATATCTACTAAAAATATAAATTGCATAATTTTCGAATAAATTTTTCGTAAAGATTTAATATTAAATATTCTGCTATTCTTAATTTTGCAGTTTTGTTGAAACACTTAAAGTATAAGTGAATATTATAGAACATATGATTATTTTATCATACGAATTGTATAATAATATATATTATTTGTCCCTAATATATGCCTTGTAGTATTTTTGGAAAAATGCGCAATATTCTTAAGCATATGCTTATAACATATTGTATGATTAAGTATTTTTATACATCTGCAAACTCACGAATTGTTTTTTTTTAAAGGCCGTCGAGCAGCCGCGACTTGAGGAGTACCTTAAAGAGTGGTGATCTACGATCGCGTATCGGAAATCATACTAGAGGACGTTCTCCATTGAGAATAGAAGTAAAAAATGATAAATACACAAGAGACGATAGTGACGGAGAGTGATGTATGAACAAACTGGTTGTTCAAAAGGCTCGAAACTTCTAAAAAAAATGCGCTGATTATTCAGATGTATCAGTCTTAAGACATTTTCGTAATATTTTATATCGACAAGAGTGGAATAGTTGTAAATTACATAATTTGCAAACCTAATGAAGTTTTTCTTTTTTCATTATTAGAAAGGTTGCAATGATCTTCATATCATGAGGAACATATTAGTATGTACAAAAAACTTTTATTTTGTATTATACATTATATGATCGATCTTCCAATTATTTTTATCATTAGACGAATAATTCTAATAACAGCCGTGTTCAACAGAACGCTTATTTTGCAACTGTTGGAAATTCTCTTCGCTGGGATAGGACTATTTTTCTAGATCTAAAAGTATAATCCAATCAGTGCGAAAAAAATTCTAACAGTTGCAAAATAAATGTTCTACTCAACACAACCATTGTCATATGTAAATATGATATAGATTACGTATCTACAAACTCATAATTCTGCAGACAGAAAAGGGAGCGAGTTAAGTACTTTGACCGAGATATTTGTGCAATTATGGAAAAAGAAAAATTTTGAAAAGATCTGTTTTATGTTCGAAGTTTCAATGTAAAACATGTACCTTTTGCACGAAGAATATCAGATGAAAGTATAGTTTCGTAAGCTTGGAACAACATCGTGTTTCTTAGAATGACGAATTGAAATATTTTGTAAAGACAATCTCTGATGACAGATCCGAGATAATACTCGATGTTATTGCAAAAAGAGGAAGAGATAAGTGATGAAAGAAATAAATGATAATCTGTATACCATGCGACATTCATTATTTCTTTAATATGTATATATATTCTTATCATTAAATTTCCCAGTCAACAAATTCTGTCGACGCAATCTGATAAATTGTGATTTACGCGAAAAAGGTATTAAATTTTATTTTATATATTCTCCAACGTGACGTATGAAAAAGTAAAACTAATGAAAAGTGTTGTTTCATAATTAAAAAATTTACAGGGATGAATAACATAAAGACAGCGAATAATTGGCCAATAGAGCCTTTTTTTTATATTAGCACAATAATAGTTGAAATAGCTATTTGAAATACAATAGTCGATAATGATAATTTAATTAACATGAGTAATGACCATTCGTCACGAATAACAATCATTTGGAACAGCAATCGAGGTAATAAAGAAATCAGGTAAAAAACACAGTAAGTACATTTATTTCTCAAACAGCTACTTAGCTACATTCATAGGTTTCAGATTTGTTTTTTTATTTGTCCAAATCGAAGCGATTATACTCAATAGTAAATTTCGAAACAATCTATTTTCCGTTTTTACGATTTTAATTCTTATGCTGCATTTTTTGACAGCAGAACTCGCGATTATACTTTGTATTTATCGAATAAATGACGCATTATATTTTAATTTTATCTGTATATCATTCGATTATTCTTTTCATCTGCGCGATAATTTACATCAGTTATACAATATGTTCATAATAAACAGTATACAAATTTAACTCTTAATTTTGACTTTCTGATTATTATACTTCGTTTATTGAACATACTTCATATTTACGAGCATCACTTTACTTTCGATGAACATTGCTACAAATTTAACTGAGGAACAAATCCAATTAACGCTATCGATCCTCTAACGCGACAGAGAGCAATTCAGCATGATCACTATAAAAGCATAATAGTTTCAGCGTTATAATTCGTTAAATTATATTTGTTATTTACAGTAATTTGAAACGCTATGAATGTAGCTTCGGCGACAAAAAAACCATCAATGATTCACAGCGACACAATTGAAACGGACAAGACGATATCTTTCATGATATTGCCGTTAGGATTAGACGACCAACGTGATCGCGCAGAATCAGAGCTGGAACGATAAGAAACAATCGAGGGACAGAAACAATCTCGGGGACGAAATGCTGGCCTTTGGATTTTAATTGAAAAGCTAAGAGAGCCACTGAATCGAATCGCAGCTTTATAGATTTTTGCGTCCCAAGTTGTTTCAAAGCGGCGCCGATTGTGATGGTATAAATACGTCCTCCCGCGATGGAATCCTTGCCGCACATATCTGCATGTCGTTTGCTGCGCACAGACGAAAAACGCCGATCTTGCCCGTCGTTAAAGAGACGGTCGTGCGGTCCTTTCTCTTGAAAGGTTTTTCCCTCTTTCCTTTAGTTCTACTCTACGTAAAAACGCTAATGATTTAGTCAACCATTCGTTAATTCGAAGACTAACAACTTCTACTTGTCGAGGAAACGGCACGTAGATTCACCACTTCTCTCTCACTCCGCGCTGCCTCTTTTCTACTCTTTTTTTTTTACAAGTTCAATGATACAGTTGTCGAAATAACATCGAAAATCGACAGACGGGAGATTCTATGAATGTCCGGATATATAAGAATCGGCAACAACAAGTACACATACATAACTTTAAGTATATTAGGCCTGATGATATCGACAATGTTTCATCGATAAATTACGCGCAACGTTCTACGTTCGCACAATCTCAGCACTTTTTCTTAAATATTTCTTTTCACCACACTTGTATCACAATCTATATATGTATACTATAGATCCAATTATCGACCAAACATCGACAGCGAGAGCTTTAATTTCTCGTCGGCTTACAATTTCGCAGAGCACACGATTTTATCGTCGCTTTCCCATGATCTACGATATACAAGAACTATTTAAAAGGCCGCGGATGAGAGCACTCTTCAAAAGAACTCGATATACGAACTGTCCGTTGAAATAACGCGCGTCAAACTCTGCAGTAGTAACATAAAATCGTAAAAGATTCTATCTTCGGAACGCAGTTAAACGTTTTTACAAGGAGAAAATAGTTTAATACATATTAAATTCTAATTATCGCGAACTGCTGTAACGATTCGAGACAAATCAAGACCGTCAAGAGAATCACATCCATTATTAGCATGAGGTTTTTAGAAATCTCTTTTACAAGATTCATTATAATAATTCAATTTAAATTTTTAATTCTGTCGCGGAAAAAGAATTATATAAGAAACAGAAGCAACACTATGTACACACAATGTATCTATCAGAAATGGTTCTTTGTACTCGCACATGGAATATTCGTATAATAATAAAAATAACGATCCACCCATGATTTGCAAAAAGAAAGACATACGTTTTATTTTGAGTTACATGTACAACTAAAAACATCCGAATCTGGGATCATCTAGTACGGCATGACCTAAGAATTTATCGTCCCAAGGAATTCTCATCATCACGAATTGAAAATTCTGTTTTGGAAAAGATTATACCTGCGTGTACATCGTGAGGTAATTGCTTGTCATGTACGTAATTTGTGCGCGTTTTGTAATCAAGGCTTGTAGCGCGCTTAGAAAACTGTAAACCGCGAGAGATTCCTCAACTCTTTTGTCCACGACAACATGCCAAACGAATGCGCGCAACGGATAAACGTTGAAGGAAGTTAAGTATGCATTAAATCAACAGAGATTGAAATCATGAGATTATGGTAACGACAGAATATTACTCGCTGTTGTGCTCCTCGCGTCTTTGAAAAAGAAGGCGAAGAGCATCAGCATGAATTACCCTCAACGAGAATCCGTAATTACTAGAAATGCATCTTAGATCTAGATAAGAATCTTACGAACAATGAATTCTTTAATTATTAATTTATTAGATGTATCGAAGAACGTGAAAGTCGGTAACAGTTAATAGAGGAAGTAAATACTTTGTCCCTGTTTCAGTGTCTTTTTTTTCTTTCACCTTTTTTTTTAATTTTCGCTTCATCTCTCACAACCTAGTTTTCTTGGGAACAAGATTGAGAAAATCCTCTCTATATATCTTCACAGTGAGGCCGAATGGAGCTACCGATATCAGTTAGCGAATTCGATTTCTAGCGATTCAAATTGACTTTATTGTAGATAGATTTTGGATTGCGATATCGATTTCGGGAGGCTCTAAGAGCAATGAGGTTTACACGATGTATATTATTTGTAAAATCTCCGAAATACTAACTTGGGACCTTCTTCTACATGTTATTCAAATTGTCACTTTAACTCTTTATGACTCGGGCATCATCATTACTATCACACGTTCAGAAAGTTTACGATTCTCTTTTTTTTTAACATAAATTATATACTACTATTATTCTCGTGGATCACACCGATCAGGACGTTTGCACATCATATATTCGCTATAACGATTGACTATCACGAACAGATTAAATACCAAAAGAAATTCTGCCACACACGTACGTACATACGCACGCACACACGATCATACGTACACACACGAGACGAAAAATATCAGACGAAATGAATTACACGAATGCGCTACAAGCGTTCAAATCTCGTAGAGTGAACCTTTAGAGTACTTCAACATCTCCGATATCTCCAATATCTACGATATCTACGATATCAGAAAAATCGAGGCACGATAAGTCGAATGTATATTGCCCTAGTTACGCTGTACAATTTAGTGTTGTAATCTCAACCGTTTTATTTTCGAAAGGTGAAAGAAATAATTCGAGAGGACGACGAAATGAAGACAAAGTACGTCGCGTGTTATGCTTCATCACGCTCGTAATTAAATCACAGATAGACAATATGTTATGGTACGACAATGATAAATTAAAGATACATGTTGTACCAATTGATATTATGCTATGTTCGGTATAACATAAGAAATACTATATTTTCTTTCTTCAAATAAGAACATGCGAATGTACAAGCGTATGCGCAGACATTGCGACTGTTTCACTCACCCGATTAATCGGCATGATTAATCGTTCGTTGATCGCTGAACTAAATCTCTCATCGATATCTTAGTATATTTGTATCGTCGGTAATTCGAGCGGTGATGAAGTGGTGATGATCGTTAAAAGCCCGCTTTTTTTATACCAATCTCGCTATTGTTCGTTTTCGATTCCGTTCTATCCTTTTTTTTTCAATTCATCACGCTTATTTGCTGTTGCGATTCTGGCAACGGCATGCCTAACGGAAAAAAGGAAAATAGCATTCGATTGTCAGCGGGTCAAGAGACCGATACGGCACAAGATGAATTTAACAATTACCAGTCAGCTACATAGCGTTCTCTTGCACTTCTTGCTCTCTTCTCCTCTGGAACAATAGAGTCTCTTCGAAAATATATTGTTTTAATACTTCTTTTGGAAGATCATCCAATTCCATTTCAAATCTAAACGGCGCCTCTGCCACAGGCTGAAATTTACGAATACAGATTGACATTCGTAATCGCAATTTTAAGCAAATAGAAACTTACCTCATCGGCAGGGTCGTAATATTGCTCCAAGTAAGGATGTGCCAACGCATCTTCCACCACAATGCGTTTATTAGGATTGAATGTTAACATTTTGTCCAAGAGATCCAAGGCTTTCGGATCGGCATTGGGAAAGAGACTTGTCCACGGTACCTTTGGTTTATACGGCAACGATTGAAGATAATTCCGTGCCTGAAATTAGAAACGTTTTAATCATGTCCATCATAATGTTTCTCGATTAGATCTTAACAAGATGCAAAGAGGATAGACGTAAGTGTCCAGTACTTTCTCGTTTATAATGCATTCAAGATCCTCCGGCGAGGGCGATCCGAGAACACCGAGAATGTGATTTAACTGATCTAGGTAATGTTTGCCGGGAAATATCGCTCGTCTCGAAAGCATCTCTGCTAGGATACAGCCCACCGACCAAATGTCTATGGATTTGGTATAGCCCTGTGTCAAAGAGAGTTCAGTTAGAGTCACGTAAACGCATGTTCGAAAAATGTTTGTACTTGCGAGACGAATACCTTAGAATTAAGCATGATTTCCGGAGCTCGGTACCACCTCGTGGCTACGTATTCTGTAAGGAAGCCCGCATGATTGTGCTCCGGGTCCGCGACTCTCGCCAGACCAAAATCGCAGATCTTAAGGTCACAGGTGGTATTCAACAGCAAATTACTCGGCTTCAGGTCTCTGTGTAATACATTCGCCGAGTGTATATACTTGAGCCCCCGCAATATTTGGTACAGAAAATAACATATGTGATCGTTACTAATAGCCTGAAAATGAGCATTTTATTCGAGCGTTTCGTTAAATCTGCATTTAATTTCGTATCATTTTCTTTTCTTTTCCTCCTTAATGTTTTGCACAGATAAAAATATACAAATATGCAAATATTTACTTGTTGCTTGAGTAATTTATAGAGATCAGTTTCCATCAGACATTGAACGATATACACATCTTTCATTTGCTCTATAGTCGGCGCTCTTATTATATCCCTTATATCTATTATCTGCCGCAAAAGTGAACGATATATTAATAACAATACTTAATAAAAAATATACTACGCGCAAAGTATTCGTGCAGTGTTCGACTTACGTTCTCGTGCTTAAACCTCGTAAGGATTTTTATTTCTCTTAAGGTCCTCTGACTATATGTTTGATGTTCAAACGGAGAAATTTTTTTAATAGCTACTTTCGTTTTGGTGATGTTGTCGTAGGCGGACCTGCAAGAAGGCAATATAAAGGTAAACCTAGCCGCATTTATTATTCAGCGGAGATCTCGTTGCTTGCGCGCTGCTGCTCCAGGCGTTTCATAATTCTCAAATTATCCTGCAGTATATCAGGTCATATGAATAAAAGAAAAAAGTTCTTAGTGGAAAAGTAGAAATAGTATTTGTTTTAAAATCTAAAAAGATTACAGGAATAAAAACAACGTACATTTTGCACGACCCTTTGTCATAAAGGCAATAGAACCTTTATACTTTTGCATTTTTTATTCGTGATTTGATAATTATAACAATTTTTCACACGTACGCGTCAATCCAAAATTTATTTTTCGGACAGATTAATAGTAACAATAAATGAAATGACAGACAAAAAGAATTTAAATAGTATATAGCTTATAAAAAGACGGTTTTTATTTTTCCGTCATACTTTTCATCCATTTGTAATCTTTTTGCATGTATTCGTATTTTATTCGCTCGATCGATCGTTGCAACATATATATGTATATAAAATTAGTGATGTATTTATAAATTAATGTAATATAGATTATATATATTATTGAAGAGGGGTCGCGATAAAAAACCATTACATTCGATGGCGTGCAGGATGAAACACGTCATGTTCTTGTATCTCGAAGATTAAATTATATATAAATAAAATTTTCTTCTATTAATACATTTCCATAAATATTTTGCAACGAGAGTAAGTGCCATAATCCACTCGTCAGAACACAAATCCTCCGATATCTTTATTTATATTTTTCAGGGCACATCTTACGGTGAACAGAGATTGGAGCAGTCGCCTTCGTTCTATTCATCCGGCACGCTGTTTATCTTTTCTACTATCATTTAGGAAGCTTAGTGTAACTTAGCATGAAAAATGCGTGTTTTCAACAGTATCGCGATAGGATGTGGTTCACGTGTGACACAGAACTCGCAGCGATAAATCGAATTCGCTCGATTTCACACGATGCGTTTTTTGCCAAGCGCTTCGGCTGATCAAAGTGGCATACCGACAATAAGAAAAACGGTCTCTGATACTTTGACCAATCTATTAAAATTCAACAACCTTCAATTAATCTTATCTGATAGATAATAGGAGACGCATAAAAAAATAATTGAGTACGAAAATTTTTTTGTGTTCTAAATAATGTTACTTTTTAGAAACGTGACATTACCGATAATATTAAAATCAATAAGGAATTATTAAAATAATAATTGCATGCTCAAAAGAATATTAAAAGAAGAAGCGAATCCGAACATCAGGATACAAAGACAAAGAGTGCAGGGAGGAAAGCCCTTTACTTTCAGTCGCGTACAAGTCAGGGCGCCGATATTTTTATTCGACATCAATATTATCAACGCAACATCGTAATTATAGAAAAATCAATTCCGAATTTCTCGAAAGAATCTGCCATCAGAATCCAAGCGTCGGGGAGCATTTATCGAGCGCAAATAAGAACTCTTCAAAATATTTTTTACCGCGCAAAGATACATTTCGCCGCTTCGCTTCTCCAATCTTGGTACTTGCATGGGGGGAGGGAGAAGAGAGAAAACTGTTATAATAACGACACAATGACACAATAGCGACAGAAATGCGAGGGAGACGCAGGGATAATCTCGGCGGAAAGCGCGTCGCGCGCAAGCATCTCGCTTTCCGTATAATTCGTCGCACATGTTAGATAATTGATAAGATAAGATTAGTAAATTGTTAAATGCAATCTTATTGATGTTACGTATATACCCAGCTAACCAAGAATGCTAAAACAGCAAGGTTTGGTTCAATTTTGACAATAATTTTGTGGCAAGTAATTGTTTTGCTTGGTCTTGTCAAAAAGTTTTAAGCAAATTTACGACAAAATTTTCGTAACACGGTGCTACAAATAACAGAAAAAGGTTTGTATGTAAATTTTACACACAGAAAGCACAAATGATACTATTCATAATGTAATACAAACTTTATGTAAATAGTAGCAAATTTTGTTATGCATGGTAGAATAGCAAATTTGCTATAAGAACATGGAAAACCTTGCTGTGTATGCTATAAAAATAAATATACGGTATAAGAACAGGGTAAAATTTACTCTAGCACGACAAAATGCAAAATTTACGCAAATAACAAAGCAAATCTTGCCCTTCATGGCATGACAGCAAATTTGTGATAAAAACAGGACAAACTTTATCTTGCACGGTATATACAAACAAATTTGTAGCAAGATCAAAGCAAATTTTGCTACATGAACAGTATATAACATTAAGTTAGATTATATGCAAACTCGCATAAGTTCCAATCACGCCACTAGGAGTCGCAAGGATTATATGGTTTCGTGTAAGTAAAGTCCATTTGGTTTGAATATATAAAGAAGCTCATAAAATACATTTCTCAACTGATTAAAGCACGATGCTCTTTCGCACATATGCTTTGAACCTGTAATGTAACCTGAGCAAAGCATCTAATTTATGCGAAAATAGATGCTTTTAATTCAAATATATATATTTTTAAAACAATATAATTTATACAAATTAAACTAATCTAACAAATATATATGTGTAACATGTGTGTGCGATGTAACATATGTGCTGTTAGGGATGTTAATTATACACTATATTAATTACGTACGATCCACTATTACAGCAAGCCTTGCCCTATTCCTGCCACAAATTTGGTGTTATGCCGTGCATGGCAAAGTTTGCCTTGTTCTTGTCATAAATTTGCTATCATGGCATTATAGCAAGATTTGTCCTGTTCTTGTCATGAATGTGCTGTCATGTTGTGAACAGTAAGATTTGCTCTGTTATTTATGTAAAACGTGCTCTATGCCGTACATAGCAACTTTTGCCTCGTTATTTGCGCAAAATATGTGTCATGCTATTGCAACAAACCTTGCCAACAAAAACTAAGCTTTTTGCGAACACACCTTGTTGCAATTTTGCTGTAAAGGCGTTCCCGGGTTTGCATAAAGTTTGCAGCATTTTGCTTGCTGAGTAATGTGAATGGACGCAGCAACCCTAATAGCCAAATACTAGCAGAATGCTGACAATATGCCAGCAAACCGAAGCATGAATTTGAGCAGATTTCTGTCCACTGTGTCCACATTAAGCTTATTTTCTGGCAGTAGGATTTGCTGCCACAATATACAGCAGAAACGCAGCAGAAATGAAGCATGGAGTGTTGCACAAAGTAACGTTAAAAATGCAGTTAATATTAAACAAAATCTGCAACATCACTTATCGACAACAGATGAGAAACAGAAATCGAGCATGATCTACTGTTACGATATATTGTGCCAGCATATAATGCTTGAAATTTATTCTATTCATGCTGACAAGCTGTGTTCAATTTTTGCCGCAATTTTGCCATCATTTTTATATTGCAGACTTTATTACATTTCTGTTTCATTTCTAAGTACATTATCTAATAGGCAGATAGTGCTTCACTACTGTAAAACTTATTATAGCGTAACTTGCAGCATATAATTTGCAAACTCTGCCTTTAGCAGACTTGGCTATTAGGGAAGGTAAAATGAAAAATGAAACAGAGGGAAGGAAAGAGAAGAAAGAGAGAAAGAGAGCGCGGATAATGAGGAAGTGAAGAAGTGACGTAAATGGAAAAAAAACAGTGAAAGGGGCGTGACGTGCATTTGAAAACGATATAGACCTACGATGCATGCATGCATGCATGCGTGCATGCGTGCGTGCGTGCGTGCGCGCGAGCGGCGCGCGGACGTCGGTCGCGTACACTAATCCGGTGACTTTTGGACGGAAATGGGGGCCGCATCTCGGACGCTGCGATTCGAAACGCGGCACGTCCCAAAAATCACGACCACACGTCGCGCATCACCGCTCACAGTGTGTTTATCTCGAGCTGTCAGTCAGAGACAGGAGGCAGGCAGGACAATTGGCCGGCGATTCCTGCGAGAGCCGCCGTGCGGCCGGTGAATACTTACACGACCATGCCATAGGCGCCCTCGCCCATGTATGACAGATTCGTGTAGCGCGGACCGACCTCGAATATCTGGCCGCGCACCACCTCGCTATTCACTGGAATCACACCCACGGAGCCCTCGTTCGCCGCCATTTTGACAACTACTTTGCGGCACGGTGGCCCCGGCAGAGTGACTCGGCACCCCCGCGGGAAGAGTCGCCGAAAGAGCAACGCGCAACGACGCCGCGTCACTGACGCCGCGCTCGGGTCGGCGCTGCCAGCATCCGCGTCCTCACTTCGCCTCACCTCACCACACCTCGCCACGCCTCGGGTGGGCGCGGCGTGGGAAATGTGAAGGGCGGATAAAAACTGATCGCTCACAGCGCCTCTGCCGTGCGATTTATAAAGACCATAAACTGTTAATTTGGGCCGAAACTGTAAAATTTCGACCAATCACATCATTCGATTCCGTTGTACGTACCTACGCATTGGTCGAAATTTTACGGTTTCAACATTAATGTTGAATTAAATTAAAAGCTGATTTATAGAGGCCGTAAACTGTTAGGGCCGCAGCACAATGGAAAATATAAGGAACAGGGAACAGATATTAGGGCCAATTTTACCAACCTCGGTTAGACTAACCACAGACTTCTATACATACTAGACTGCTAACTCCCCTAGATTTGGCTTATGTAAAATGGTGCCAGATTTTATGTACTTGGGTCTCCTTGGATTCCCGTTTCTGCGCATGCGTTCCGATGGCGCATGCGCTTTGATGCGCATGTATTGAAGGAAGCAGGATAGATATAGTCAATATATCACATATATCTATCCTGCTTCCTTCAATACAAGCGCATCAAAGCGCATGCGC